>JAJOHK020000108.1:0-42563 GCA_022457215.2 Leucocoprinus gongylophorus
AGTAAAAGGACCTGCAGTATAGAGCTTAGGATATCTTGTATCGCATAAGACGAGTAAATCAATATCCACCAGGTTGGTATACCTGACCTCCTCGTATGACGCCGCAATTCATAATACTGACGTCTGCTTTTGAGTAGCCAAGTTTAACGAGTGCCGAATCGTAGGAGGGCTTTATGGAGTCTATGATCCAGTTCGCCAATGGCGTCTGAATCTTGGCATCAGCTAAAACAGTCATTTCGAGATAGTGGTACCAAGAAACCCACTTCATGGATACGAACGGAGCTAGAACGGGCGTCAAGCTCTACTTCAGTGCGACATATCACCTCTTTTAAGACGGCGTCGATGGTGCCGAGTTCCTTATCAAGAACTTGCTTGACTTCGGTGTTGACTGGGAGAGATTCCCTAGTACGGATGCGCTTGCCTACGGGTGATTTTTGAGATGCCATAAGTGATCATATTCACCCCTGATCTCCGAGATAACCTTTTTCCTGACACTTCCTGCGGATGTATCTTTGAGAGTGATGACGAAATCACTGAGATCTTGAAAGTCGGTTCCACTTTTCACGATAAGCGTGTCTCCTTGATCATCTGCAGCATCGGCGTTGTGCGTATTTAAATCGTATCCCTCCCATTCCGTAACGCCCTTCGAGACCCAATACTCGTGGTCGTGGCCGCCCAAGACAAGGTCAACACCCTGTTAAAAACTAATATCCTGAGTGGCTTGAGCAGTTGGTGAGAGGGCTTTGAGTCCTCGAGCGAGTTTGATATCCTAGAGGGAGCATGAAGAGTAACAGAAGGCTGATAGCTGGCAGTGACTGACGTTTGAAATACTGGAGAATTTACAATGTATATATCATCAAAAATGATGGTAGTAATCATAGGAGCGGCTCACCGACAATGAGTGATTGCGATAATGAGGTCGCATCTATATTGACCATTAGGATCGCGAAGTTTGGTAGATAACTTCGTCCCAATTTCCACGAAATCTCGATGGTCAAAATTTGTTGGCCACCCAGTGACTGCATCGATCCAATCCCTAGGGAAAATGTTACTCTAGTGGTGGCCAAAAACGAAAACAATCACTTTTCGACTAGTCCCACGAATCCAATTCGTGTACTTCCTTCATTGTCTCAGGGACCGTTCCCGTGTTGGTGTCAATAATGTTGCTGAGGAGCCAAGGCTGATATATTAATTAAGTCTGCATTCAAAGATTGGAAGGAGGCGGATGCTTACGAAGTGGGTGTCAGGGACTAGTTCCTTCAGCCGAGGAAATCCTAGAACAAGAAATTGAATATCTGTCTACAGGTAGTACTGGTCTGACTGAAATACCCATATCAAATTCGTGGTTTCCTAGTCAGAGGTTAGTGTCAATCAATGGTATTAAAAATCGCACTCACCAGGACAAGCGACATTGACTCCCAGCGCATTAAGAATCGGTTGCTATTCGATAATAAAGTTAACGTTAACAAGACAGGAGCTCAGACGACAAGGCTCACCATGTGTCGGCCTCGGGTGACTGAAGTCTGGATGGAGGAATCACCCGAGAATATAATCAATCCATCCTTAGTTCTATCGGGGTTCGTGTCCCATTTCGAAGTAACATTATTCAAAGAACTCGCAAACTTGGTTACATCGATACTTTCTTCTTTTCCGTCAACTTGAATTTTCTGTTCATTGACCTGATACACGTCGTTAAATTGAGCGATGTTGAGGGTCTGAGTATCCATGGATCCCTAGATGAAGAGATTAGAGAAATTGAAAGGCACTACGGTAATTGACCTGATTTTAAAGGCGACGCCCCATCAATTTTTATCTTTCATTGCATTTTGTGGGGTTTTAGAACGAATACATCGAGCAAGGTGACAGGAGTGATGATCAATTAATGGGATCAAACATTAAACGTTATTAATACGCAGCCAATGGTCGTCTATGTATGACTCCTGCCTCACTAATGACGATCATACAAGTTCCGGAACTCGAGGATCGGTTACAATGAATCCCCACTTAATTTTTTATGTCAGGATGCATGTTCAGCCACAATTCGAATTGTGACTGAAGCTGTGGAGTACCCTTTGCCACACTTTTTGCAAAGCACTAGTACAAATGAAGCAAGATCTAGTAAGTTAAAAGTTGACCCCAGCCACGTTGGGCTGCAGTTCTTGCAAAAGGCCATGTTGAGTCTCATTAAAATCTGTCACCATGTCCTCTGCGCAAACAGATCCTCCAACCGCCCATCCCAGTGCTAGAGCTCCCAGTCTCTCCCATCGAAATAGAACCAACAAGCCATTCGACATTATTCAACTGTCCTAAAGTTGGAAATATCATGATTATTCAGCTATTGCGTCATTTGATAGTGCTGGCAGGTAGAAGCACGTTGTTACGAAACTCACTGGGCCCAGTGTTTGGGAGAATGGGATTTATTGGTGACCAGACTAAAGTTAAGGAGCGAGTCGCACTATGGCTATTCTAGATATGGTCTCACATGATCTGTGCCTTTGTCCAAGGTGTTGAACATGGATCGTTGCATCACGGCACAATGTCGAGAAATACAGTTCGTTATATTTTCCTATTATTCTCCTATTCATCTATTTGTCACTTATTGTCTCAGGAGCTATGTGTATCTTTGTCACAGGAGCACAAATTTGTCATTTAATGACTGTCTTGTCTAATAGTTTCCACGTAGGATTCACCTCTTATCGTGTTATGAACTCTAGTCTATTGTGCTTGTCATCTGTCCACTGTGACTTACTATTCTGGGAACAATATTTCTTCATCACACAATTGCTTGGACCAATACATGGACTACTTGTTGTAAATTTTCTTCCTTATTGTTATTTCACATGAATAGTATATATATTTGTGCATTGGACAATGCCCACCTCAGTTGCATTCCATTCCACATTCTGAAACCCTCTGAGGTGTTATAAGATGAGTGTGTGGACAGACTTTGGCTAGGGTTAGGGTTAGCTGGACATGGATAAGTAATTAATTATTAGTCTACAACGGAGGAAGAGCACATGACCTAGAAGTCATGTGATAGAAGCTGGAATAGTCTAGAGCGGTCTAGAAGGACTTAAAGTCTAGAAGGATCGAGAGGAGTCTAGATAGTAGTTAGGGTTAGGAGTGACATCAAGGGATATGGGTTCCTCATGGTGTACACATGGTGTACACATGTATGATGGAGATTAAAGAGTATGATGTCAGGGCACATATATACGGCATGGTAGCCTTATAGTGGATGAGTAATAGGACATGAGGACAATGCATGGACATTAGGGCAGGTAGATATTGTTGTAGCACAGACCACATTGTATTTATATAAATAGAGGAGCAATGCAGTGAGGGCTCCTTATTGAGTTCTCTTGTAATCCCCACTACTAGATAGCCATTTAAGAGCTTTGCTGAAGTAAGCAAACTACAAGTGCCATTCCGGCGAGTGGTTGCTACAATATGAGGTGAGTTTACTAGTTTACTTTATCCTTACTCATACTTACAGTCATGCTATAGATACTTACTTCCTTTAGGTAAATAAAGTTATGTTCTACATTCTGGAACCCTATAAGATACTTACTGCCTTTAGGATATGGGCTCCAGACTGTGAAACTTAATAGGATTGATTATTTTACATCCACTCAAATGCACTATATATAAACACCTACACCATGTTAAGATCTGAAGAAAGCTTACTACCAATGTTTACCAACAAAAGCAAATTTGATGGAACAAATTGAATAGCCTGGAATAAGTTCATCTGCATCATCACATAGATAAAAGACATCTATGAATACCTAGATAGGACCATAAAGGATCCAGTAATAGCCACAATCTCTCCAACATTCCCACAAACAACTATTGTCAGTACTACATATTCCCAGTCTAGTATAACTTCAATTCTACTACTATCTAATGAAACAATATGGGACTCACTGAACTCATCTGTATTATGGTACACTTGGACTTGAACATTTTTCTTGATTTAATATTTCTTCTCTTTTGTTTGTCTTTTTCTTTTTCTTTTTCTTGGGCAGTAAAAAGGCATATAACTGTGGTCACATGATATGATGTTATAAGCATAGATTCTAGGAGAAGGGGCTGAAAGGATGATGTCAAGGTGTATGTCAATAGCATGTTTACCTCATAGTGTACATATTGTACACTCATGGCAGATATATGGACATTAGGGTAGGGTTATTTATTGTTAGCATGGACCATGTGTACTTTTATAAATAGTATAGAAATACATCAGAGACTCCTTGTTGAGTTCTCTTGTGATTCCCACAAGATACTTCACTCTTAAGTTTACTTAGTGGTTTATCAGTCCTTTTTAGACTAGTGGTTACCACAACAATCTGCTGTAGAATAAGAAATTTGAAACATCTGAATTGAGGGTCTACTCATCTATAACACAAAGAATCCAATTGGACTAGGTATTAACATCACTAGGACTACAGCAGATGTCTAGAAATTATATATCAATAGATATGAAGTGGTATCTGATATAGCATACTAAAATGTAGAACAAGAGTTATAATTTACTCTGATAATGAGAAATTCCCAAACTACATTACCCTTATATGCAGTAAGTTATTAAAGTTGAAGATAATGGACTTGGTTCTGTTATGACTTAAGGCTCAAGAGTTAGAACCAAAAGTTAAACCTTGGATTAGGTTAATTATAAGAGAACTTGATAGAGAGTTTTGTACAGGATTGTTTATCTTATATACTAAAACCTAATAGTCTGTGTGTCAAGATCATAGAAAGTGAACTTTGTTTCTTTTTATTTTCTTTTTTATTTTTATTTTATTTTAGATTTATTTTGTACCTTTTCTATTTTTAGAACTCTGGGGTTAGGGTTAAAAGTAATTGGTCACATCTGTCACATCTGATGATGTGGTCACAACATTGATCATAGGACTTGAGAGAAGGAAGTAGAAGGTTCTGGAACAAAATAATGTCATACAATATGTTAGCCTCATGCTTTACACATGGTCATTTAGGGTAGAGTGCACAGTAGTTAGCATAGACTATCTGTAGGAGTATATAAGGTAGACTATTTTGTAAAGAGCTCTTTATTGAGTTCTCTTGTGTTACTCTAATATAAGAGTTGTACTTTTATCCAACTCAAATGATCTAAGTTTATAACACTGTGCTCTACTACTTTAGCCTACCCTAAATAACCATATGTTTTTCTTAAGGTTAACATGTGTTATATATGCTATATGACATTATTCTTTCTAGATCCTTCTACTATGTTCTATATGTCATGTAATTTGTATAATACCTGAGTCCTATGATGTGATAGTGATTTGTGATATCATACTAATACCTAACTCCAAAATAAAGGAAAAAGTAAAAGTAAAAGAGAAATAAAATAGAAAACAAAAAATCAAGTCTACTGTTTTTAATTCTAACAGGTTTATTTTATTTTCCTTTCTTATTTTCATTGTACAAGGTATTGATAACTCTGTCTCTGGACTGATTTTATCCAATAACTTATCATACAAATTGCACTCTTTTGTATGAGAGTCAGTGCATTTAAAAAAAGTTCCTTGTTAAAGATGGCATATATAGAGTAGAAAATAATATTTCCTTGTATATGATGCATAAAGCAATAATAATTGTTCTTATATCCAATGAATATCATTAATTCAGAATGCAGTGAAAGTTTATTGGAACAAACTTCATTGAGAAGAAACACATATACTCCATAGCCAAAGACACAGAAGTACAATGTTTTATCCAAGAAGATCTTTTGAGGTGTTTTCTATTTGAGACATCTAACAGATGTATGATTATATATATGAGCTACAGTTACAATAGCAAACTCCCACCAGAAATCTGTTGTTGGTATATATATGGAGTACTAGTCTCATGAATAATCTCTTGCTCTCTTAGAAAGGATTGCAATTCTGATATTATATACTTTTCTTCATTATCAGTGTATAATCTCTTCACAGAATAGGAGATAGTATTCAATCACATTCGAAAGATTGACTTAATTGCTTCTATAGCTTTAGACTTTTTATATAGAAAAGTAATGTTGCAATAGAAGGAATAATCATCAAGAAATGCAATCACCCACTTGTACTTTGAACAAGACAAAGTAGAGAGCTCAAGGAGATTCAAATGAATCAATCATAAAGACTTACTGAAGCAAACAGAGTTCTCAGTAAAACTACATTGGTGTATTTTTTCAAGAGTATAACTATAGTAGATATATTGATATATTTCTATGTTGGGAAATAGATCTTCTTTGCATCTTCAACATTGTCAAGGATATGACATATAACTTCATCAGATATATGTTCAAAACAACAATACAAAGTCTCAAAGTCTAGATATCTTATTATAAGACTTACAAGGTTAGAGATATTATACTTGAAAATACAAGTTCTCACAATCTAGATATTGCCCCAAAGGTTAGAAGTAGCTGATAGAATAGCATTATCAAACTTATTATGAAAAGTAGAACTACTTCACCTTCTACTCTTAATCTAGACTGAAGAATTTGTCTAGTAGAAATTTATCATGGTTGTCAAGATTGAGAAAAGTAGACTTAGTCTCTTTTTATTTTTCATTCTCATTTTCATTTTCTATTTTTAGAACTTAGGGTTAGGGTTAAAACCCGCAAACACAAGAAGAAAGGCATGAAAGAATAATGTTATACAATTTGTATAACACATGTTGGCCTTGAGGTATACACATGGTAGTTTAGGGTAGGCTAGAAAGACTTAGCATGGACCAGGCACTTTAGTATATAAAGCAGACAAATTCTGTGCAGAGTTCTCTATCAAGTTCTCTTGTGTTACCTCAATACAAGGTTACTTCTTGACCCAACTCTAAGGATTTGAATCATAACAATGGTATGCTTGAACTCTGATATTCTATTTTGATTTTCTTCTATTTTTCTTAATTTGATTTTTATTTCTTTTTGGATAATAAAGAGATATATGACCATAGTCACATCATGTGATGTCATAGGTCTAGAACATGATAGAAGAAACTAGAACAATAATATCAAAGACATAGTTGTAGCATGTTTACCTTGTAGTAACAGGATGGTGGACTTATATAGATGACATATGTAGTTTAGGGTAGAACCTGTACTAGTAGTATATATAGTGTAGGAATACATTAGAAACTTCTTGCCAAGTTCTCTTATGACTCTTACAAGATACTCAGTCTATAAAACTTTTCTCTTCCATATTTTTTGGCTAATTCATGTTCCAGAATCCATTTCCACATCTGCACTCATCTGCTTATCTGATTTCCTGCACTCTAGACCTCTTCAAGTTACACACTAATATTCCCAACTGTCTGGATATGTTATTAAACTCCCTTTCCCATACTCTCTTGTTCTTTCACAACACTTTATGATCTTCCAAAGTCTTCTAGTATTATCTATACATCTACTTATCTGCTTTCTTATGCTTTAGAAGTATCTATTAAGCACTGACTCTCTTTCATTTTGGTTTCTCCATTCTGAACTGTTCTTGATTACTTAAGTATCATCATTTCTTGCTTATGTAATTGGAATTTTGACACATTAGAATGGACCTGTTATTATATAAAGTAGGTTGTTACCTTTAGAAGTTTCTATTCTGTTTTCTTAAGATTTTCTCGAGGTGAGTGTATAGTTCAATAATTTCCTAGACAATAGACTTAGGATTTTCTAGAGATTTAAAGTGCCTTGCTCTTCTACCCAGTTATTCTAACAGAGAAGACACATATCTGTATACCAGCAATATAATATACTAGTTATAGCTTTGACATAGCAACTTTAGTAGTTTATTTCTGTTCAATTAGAACAGTGTTGAAAGCAACCATAAATAATAGTACTTTTGAGTTTGTAGTCTTAACTCAACTATAGTTATATAAATTCAGACTTAAATGGAGTTAAATAGACAAAGGTATTAGAATCTAAGAATCATTCATCTTTATAAAGGCTACTATATTGTTATAGTGCACTTGGACTTTTCTTTTTATTTTATTTATTTTTCTTGATTTAATATTTCCTTTCTTTTGATTTTCTTTTTCTTTTTCTTTTTATTTAACAATAAAGAGGCATATGACTATAGTCACATGGCATATCATATGATGTGAAGTCATAGGCCTAGACTGAACAAGAGTGAGCTAGAAGGATAATGTCAAGGAATATATTAATAGTATGTCTACCTCATGGTATATATATGGATGACACATAGACTTTAGAGTAGGGTTAATTATTAGTAGCACAGACCATCTGTGTTGTAACAACCACTTATCACAAGGACAAATGATCATACAAGCAATAAATCTCTTAAGATGGATATCAAGTGGAAATTTCACAAGAGAACTTGACAAGGAGCCTCTTCTTAATTAGAGCCCTATTTATACAAATGTCTCATGGTCCATGCTACTAATAATTAGGCCTGCCCTATTGTCCATGCTTCAACCTCATGTTTGCCTCACTTCTTACTCAAGGCCACCATGCATACTCCATATGCTCTGACATTATCTTCTAGATTCTTCTATCATGTTCTAGGCCTATGATATCCTATCATGTGACCTGTCATGTGACTTCCTTGTCACGTGCCTCTTCATTGTCCAAAAGAAAAAGAAAAAGAAAACAAAATTCCTATAAAGTTAGAAAATAAAAGAAAAAGGAAAATAAAAATTATTCATGTCCAAAGTGTTCCATAACAATCTGTAACTTATATAAATAGGGTAGTAATTCAACAGAGACTCCTTATTGAGTTCTCTTGTGATTCTCACAACAATATCTGCCTTTGAGATTTATTACTTGTACCTCTATTAGTTTTGTGACTAGTGGTTGCCACAACACATATAGTACATTTTTATCCTTACACAAAAAACACAGTATCTTTTCACATTTAGAGAGATTTATGTTATGGCAACCACTAACCAAGATGGTTAATAGTATACTAAGTAATCTTATAAGTGAGAATCTTGTATATTACAATTTAAACCTCAAAGTGTTTAAGATAAGAAAGAAACCTTGTATTAGGGTTAACACAAGAGAACTCAATTGTTACAACTCAAAGACCTTAGGGTTGGTCAATGGGAAGAACCTTGTATAGGGTTTACACAAGAGAACTCAATAGAGAACTCTGTACAAGATAGTCTACCTTATATACCTTGGACCTATGGTCCATGCTAGCTATTTCTACCCTACTCTAAACAGCCATGTGTATACCATAAGGTCAACATGTGTTTAACATGTTGTATGACATCATCCTTCCAGAACCTTTTATGTTCTTCTTTGCATCATGTGACTTGTGACTATGTCATCTGATGTGACCTGTCATGTGACAGCGTGATATTTGTCACTTAACCCTAATTCTAGTTCTAAAAATAGAAAATAGATTGAAAAAGAAAAAGAAAAAGAAAATAAAAATAAAAATGAAAAAGAGAGATAAAAATTAAGTCTATCTTTAGTAATCTTGACATCAATAGAGTTCCAAGTAGAAAAGTATTTATCTTATATACACTAAACTGTTAGTTTATACTATACTAAACCCAGCCTACCCTAAAAGCCATGTATTTTCCTTAAAATTAACATGTATAGTACATACTGTAGTGATATCATTTGTTCTAGAACCTTTTATGATATTCTTTATAATATATAATTATATAACTATAACTTGTAACTAATATATGACATTATGTAATATTATCCTAAATCCTAACCCTAAGTCCAAAAAATAAATGAAAAATAAAAAGAAAAATAAAATATAAGAGAAAAATAAAAAATGTTAAGTTTACTATCTTTAATTCTAACATTATAGAGATTATAAGAAGAAGTTCCTAATATATTGCTATCATATTTATACTATAGGTATATGGTCTATGCTAGCTATAAATAGCCCTACCCTAATATCTATATATTAGCTATGAGTATACTATATATATACTATGAGATAAATATACTATAGATATATATTATGATATTATACTTCTAGTTCCTTCTTCTAGATTTTAGACCTATGATATCATGTGACTGTAGTCATATGTTTCTTTATTATCCAAGAAATAAAATATAAGAGTTCAAGTATACTATAATAATTCACAGTAATAAGCAAGTCAGATAAAAAATATTATTTTGAATTAAAGCTATATATATATATTTAAGAATAGTTTGCATAGGTTGAGTAGACTGAGTCAAGAAATTTAGTAAATCATCAATTTATAAGAAAAATAAGATATTATAATTATTTCCATGAAGTTTTGTATAGAGAAAATTAAGCTTAAAAATTTGAGGAACAAGATCTGAATTGAAAACAATAAACTTTATTCTTTTTCTTTTTCTGCTTCTCTTTTTATTTCCTTTTTGCTTTATTTTTATTTTTCTATTTAGAGTTAGAGTTTATGTATGATATCATAGTTACTATAGTCACAAACTAGTTACATAACACTAACAGTTACATAATCATATGGTCATGATAGAATATGGTGGAATATTCCAGAACAATGATGTCATACTATGTGTGTAATACATGTTAATCTTATATATTAGATATACAAAGCTTGAATGATAGTTTTTTCATTTAATATTTCATTTTCATTTTCATTTTCATTTATTTTTCTTTTCTAAAACTAGGGTTAGGGTTAGAATGATGGCATGATCACACCATCACATATCAGTCACATCAGATAACATGGTCACAGTAATAGTCACAAGTCATGAGATCATAGAGAAAGATATAGAAGATTCTAAAAGAATGATGTCATACAACATGTGCAATATATGTTGACCTTAAGGCAAACATATGGTTGTTTAGGGTAGGCTAAAGAAGTAGTAGCATAGACTATAGTAGTTTAGTATATAAGATAAACAATCTTGTACAGAGTTTTCTATGGTATTCTCTTGTATTAACCTAATATAAGGTTCATTTACTTGACCAATCCCAAGGTTTTGAGTTTGTAACATTATAGCTTACACATGGTCTTTAGGGTAGTCTAAATGCAGTAGTAGCATGAACTATCTAGTATAGTATAAAAGGTAGACACTTTATACTAAGAACTCCATTGAGTTCTCTTGTATAATCACTATACAAGATTCTTCTTATTGATCCACACTAAGATCTTTAAGTCATAATACTAATCACTGGAAATTTAGAATATAATTGTTCTCTAGTATTTGGCAAAGACTAACATATTACAACTTAAGATTTATAAAGTAAAGCTAGAAGAAGAATCTTATATTAGGGTTAACATAAGAGAACTCAATAGAGTTCCAAGTACAAAGTGTTTATCTTATATATATTATATTAGCTAGTTGGTCTGTACAAGACCTTATTTAACCTATCTTAAAAGCTATATGTAATCTATAAGATTAATATATGATAAATATATTATTCTAGAACCTTCTGTATGACATGTGATCATGTGACTT
This sequence comes from Leucocoprinus gongylophorus, assembly GCA_022457215.2. Lineage (NCBI taxonomy): Eukaryota > Fungi > Basidiomycota > Agaricomycetes > Agaricales > Agaricaceae > Leucocoprinus > Leucocoprinus gongylophorus. The sequence continues at coordinate 11,396 of JAJOHK020000108.1, forward strand.
GTGACTGTTATATGTGATGAGTATATGATATCATACTAATCTCTAATTCTAAGTCTGAAAATAAAAAATGAAAATAAATTAAGTCTATTATTTTCAATTCTAACATAACACTAGACTAGATATTCCTATGAGAATCCATAAATAAGCTCAAAAGACCTTAGCATTAGGCTGGTTATGCATTGACAAATTATCTAGTAAAGTGGAATTAAGAACAGCCAGGGATTATGATCAATGTCTCATGTGTAATAGTACAAAACAATAGACTTCATTTTATTTTATTTTATCATTTTATTTTAATTATTTTATATTTTTCTATTTTTAGAACTTTAGGGTTAGGGTTAGAAGTGATCTGTCACACTGTCACACCAGTCACATCTGATGGTGTGGTCACAACATTGATCACGGAACTTAAGAAAAGAGAGTAGAAAGTTCTGAAACAAAGTAACGTTATACAACATGGACACCACATGTTGACCTCATGCTTTACACATGGTCATTTAGGGTAGGGTGCACAGTAGCTAGTATGGACCATCTGTACAAGTATATAAGGTAGACTATTTTGTAAAGAGCTCTCTATCGAGTTTTCTTGTATTTTCTCTAATATAAGAGTTTGACCTTTAAACCTACTCTAAGGTTCTAAGGTTATAACATCATGTTTCACAGGTGGTTTGTTCATAGACAATAGATGTTGGAGTTCTTCCTTATAACTTATTAATTGGTTGTACTATGTGGTTTTCTCATATATAATCAGTCAGTATCTCATATAGTAGTTGAGGCCTTCTTATGTTTTCCTTATTCATATTATATGTATTCTATATGGTCTTTAGATATATATAGCTATAGATACTGTCTTGTATCCTTATGCTTTACTAATTGATCATTTATTCCTTTTACTCTCAAGTCTTGCCTAAGTTGCAGTCTAAGCCAAGCTTAAGGTCATAATACTAAGGCTTGGAAGCCTAAAAATTTCCTTCTAGTTACCTTATTGACATTAGTGGCTTGAGAGAGTGCTAAAGCATTCAGCAAAAATTCAGGAGTAAAGATGATACTAGGATAGGTGGTAAGAGCAAGAGTTGATTTCATACAGATTTTCTAGAAGAAGTAGTTAGCAGAACTAGTTAGCAGAATCAGTAAGCCTGAGAATAGTGACAAAGTTGGCCATTGCTATCAGTGAAGATAATCTAGGGAGCAAATATAGTCAGCTAGGGTGCAAATGTTCAACCCAACTAGTAATGAGCCATTAGTACATATAAAATATAAAAGAATACTATAGGCATAGAGCAATTCAAAATTAGCTCAATTGATAAACAGGCCTAGGAACAACAAGGTTTTAGCTTACTAGTAAAGTTAATCAGGCCCTTCTCATTGATAGAAAACAGTCTAAAAAAGTGCTAACTAGAGATCAAGATAACTAAAGTCTATAATCTGTTGGAAGGAACAGAATAGATAGTAGTATAGTATAGTATGGATGACTGACAACCACTTATCTATAGTAAGTACTATGATGAAAAGCTTAGGGAGTACATATGACAATAGAGAACAAGTAGTAGTGGTAACAATTAATATCTATAGAGAACAAGAACATTCTACCAACATTCTGTGAGGTCTTTTATAGCAGCCAAGGGAAAGGTTTCCCAATCCTAATATGACATATGATATATATGAAAATACTTGTTAGGAATTACTTATCAAAATATATAATGATTTTCTGACAATCTTCTGCCTAGGATAGTAAAGGATAAATGGAGTTGATTACCTATATAACTTATTTGATAAAATTGTTGAAGTAAATGGAATTTCATACAATATTTGGTGGGAAGGCCAATATCCAATTATTGATAATAATGGGGGTAGAATGGACACTCTACCTTCTGTAGGTGAATTAACTAAGCTAGCTATTACTATTTAATCAGTATGTCTTGCAAGAGAAGGGAAAGTAGAGCAAATTTGCTTTCTCTTAGTACAACATGTTGTAAAGTCTTGTTCAATTTCCAAAAACCTTGGAAATATTACTAAATTACCAGTTGACATCCAAAAGAAGTAGCTTGAGTCCTGCCTTGAGGAGCTAAAATTGACTAAAGACAGAAATATCTATAAAGTTGTGGACTTCTTTAAGGTATGGAAAGCAATTAAGAATTACTAAGTATTTAACATTAAGTCTGATAGTTATTACAGATCTTAACTTGTTCCAAATGTATTTTCTCAGGTCAAAGGAATTGACTTTGACAAATTATTCTCTTTAGTTGTCCACTATAAGACAGTACATTTGGGCTGTTACTGTTCTTAAAGATTAGAATATCTATAGTGTTGATATAAAAACTACCTATCTATATAGTAATCTAGATGAGAAAATCTACATAAAGCAACCTGAATGTTTCAGGCTACTTTACAAAGAAAATGAAGACTTATGACTTCACAAAGCATTGTATGGCCTTATGAAAGCTAGCTTATCTTGGTAGCAGACAATAACAAAGTTAATGTTAGCTCTAGAATTTAAGCAATATAAATCTGATACTAGTGTGTATTACTTTATTGATGAAGAGACTAGAGAGCTTTTTATAGCAATCATCTATGTTGATGTCTGATTTATGAGTTCAAAAGATTTCCCACTTCTCTTAGAGTTAAAACAAAAATTCATGACAAAATGGGAATTTATTGACAGAAGTCCAGCAGAAAAGAGGTTATGCTAAGGTGTAACAAGAACTATACAACACTAGCCCTTAACTGCATACTAAAGAATTCAAAGGAGATAATATCAGCTTCACAAATTAAGAGAAGAGGTAGGAACAATAATATAAAAGAAGAATAGAACATATAAAACTCTTAAAATGGCTCTTATGAATGCAAAAGAATATAGTTATGAAAAATATTAAAAGGAATATATGAATAAAATCTGCTTATGAATGCTTTTTCTTGCTAATACACTTCTCAATAGTGAACCTTACACTGTGTAACAAGCTTCTTTGAAAAATCTAGTGAATAGATTGCAAAGCTTCTTAAGAGCCTCCAATAACATTATCTATCCTAGATAATACAATCTAAAGACATCTCTCAAGTTAAACCTTATGACTGAAGATACCAACTGATACTTACCTTGCGAGCCTTTTCCAGGCTGCTAGAACACTACACATGTGGGGAGAGAACTAAGGCTTTATCTAGAGCTTGGTTATTACAGAAAAATTCCAATAATTGCTAAGAGGAAGTGATAGTCATGTATATGTTAAGCCTAGATTGTTTAGAAAAGATGCAGATTAGGTAACGATAATTACCTAGCTCTTCTACATACTATATATTGGTTTATGAAGTGTTTTCTATATCTTCAGAGTTTCCTACTAAACTAGAGGAAGGGTTAGACTAACATATTTCCAGAGTACATATCTAATATTTCTTGGCCTTCTAAATATCTTGACAATCTGAAAAATGTGTGGAACATCTTATTATCACAGTCTCTCCTTTCTACCAGTTGATCTTAAGGTTATACATCTTCAGCTAAGTAAAGCTAAGGATAAAGTCCTGTTTATCTAGACCAAAAATAGCAAGTAAGGTCTGTTTGGAGTGTAACTGATACTACAACATTACATTTACAACCTCAGATATTTGTTTATCTTTGTTAGAGATACTATTAATATTGTAGTATAAGTCTTGAAAGCTTGCAGATATTCATATGGTACTTCTTTACTAAACTTCAATTGATAAAACTCCTAGTAGTGTTGGAGTCAACTAAGACATGTATAGAGACAGATTTAGCAGTGTTGATAGTTTTCAAAAAGATAGAGAGATACAGAAAGATTCTACAGACATTAAGAACATTAATAGTTAGATATGTAAAGAGTCTTTTCTCCAACTTGAGGAATTTATTAAGAGCTATGGAGTTGTAGATAAACAAACAGATGTATTGGGAAGATCACTATTATTGTCAGTATATTCCTTTATTTCAAGTATACTAAAATCATCGAGCTCTGCAGACTCTAGCTACTATGTTACTTTAAGTCTTTCATCAATTTTTCCTATTCCTTAGCAGTTAACTACTGAACATCCATTCTTACTAGATATTTGCAGACTATATAGTTTAGATTCACACAGTGGTAACATCTCTTAATAGAGGTGAAGTGGGATTTCTGAGCTATATCTACATCTATGAGAACACCAGAAGAGAATACCAGCAGTGGTTAGCATAGAGATAGTAATATGGTAAATAGCTATTGTCTAGAAATAGGAACAACCAAAGAATTCTATGGCATTTGGGAGTTGAAAGTGGATACTAGTATGCTATGCTAGGTTGACTAAAAGGCTTCATTTGCTTATCAGGCCTAATTTATCTGTATTACAGTATCAAACTAAGCTAGAGGTTTATATCTTCTAGTCTTTCCATTGATAGAGTTACAATCTGGTTCTGGATCACAGAAGTTAAGGTATTTACACTTGGAGGAAATTGAACCCTCAACCTTTTGAACACTCACTCAAGTACTCTTACCAGGTCTTCAGTGATTGAAACCACTAGGTTACTGGGGCCTTGATCAAATTTGTATTGGAAAGCACTTATTAGACCATCTATAATAATATATTATACATCATATGAAAATCAATATTCATAAAGATGTGAGCATATCAATATAGTGACATAACTAGTTACCTTTTAAAATTAGTCTGACATCTGCTATGATAGATGATAGCCCCCATCAAATATGAGTTTTAATCATGTGATAGAAATAGCTTGTATACAGACTATTACTATTATGTATAAATACTTCTATATTTGAGAATTAGACCTTAAACTTAATAATATCAACTATCATTAATTTTCATCTTTTTATAATTGATATCTGTATTGATCTTCATTATCATTGTCATTATTATTGAACTTCTAAATCACATCTAAACCTCTGAAAGCATACCTAAGATTCAGATATTACAAATAAGTAGTTTATTTTATAATAGGGTTAAGAATCAGTATGATATTATACATGACTGTTACAAACTATCACATGACATAGTCATAAGTTATAGTCACATAATCATATGTCATAAAAAGATGTAGAAGGTTCCAGAATAATAATGTTATACTATATATCAATAGCATATAATATATATATTCTTTAGAGTAGACTAGGTTTAGTGTAGTATGGACCAACAGCCCAGCATACATAAGGTAGAAACTTTGTACTTAGAACTCCATTGAGTTCTCTTATATTAACCTAATACAAGATTCTTTTGTTGACTCTTAGTTCTTAATCATAACATTAGAACTTGATACCCAATTCTTGAGACTGCCCAATACTAGACCTTCTCTTTTTTTACTCTCTTTTCATCCTTAACTAGTGGTCAATGCAACTACTAGCTACCCTTGGTATAGAAGCCAGACCTTAAATATAAAGAAGAGCTAGTTACTCAACATGAATAGTTGTGGACATTGGTGACCAGATTGAGGCTGCTAGCTAGATGTTACTTATTGTTTAATTGGGTGGTATTGAGTAGTGTACCTATATCTTTCATATATGTACAAGCTCTGTACTGCAATGTCCACTTGTAATCTATATACAAGAGAACAGCAAGTATTCTTCAGATCTTGTCTAGAGTAAAATATCTTTCTTAAAACAAAATTGTTTATATTCTCTTAAGATAGTAGTTAGTAGACAATATGAGGTAGGACTTGAAAAGAGCCTACTAATACTTACTGAGATTAAGTTAAGTCCTGAGTACAAGTCAGAGAAGAAGATTAGTACTAGTTCTATTCTACTCTTATATATTATCTCTCACCCTACTATCCTTTTTATTATTACCAATACCAACCAATTTACTTCTAATTTACTACAATATGAGTCAATATAGCTCAATTAATTTAGAACACTTAGTTTAATAGTAACAAGAGCAGATAGTAGCTTTACAGGTACTAATAGCTCAAGTAAGACTAGGAAGAGGAGAGGTAGCAGTGATTCTCCAACCCAGCACTGGGTTAAATATAGAAGTGGTTAAGCTACAAATATTTGATAGAGTAGCAAACAAAATTTCTGGGTTTCTAATAGTATGCAGATTATATATTAGAATGAGAATGAGGGATATAGTAGTAGAAAAGTAAGTAAAATGAGTCTTATTGTTTGTATAAAGAGGATCAGTGCATATTTGAAAGAAAAATATGATGGAAGATTTAGAAAGTAGAAATTTGAGTTATACAACTATAGAGGAGTTTTTTATCAGACCTAAAAAAAGAATTTGATAGAGAAGATGATAAAATCATAAAGATGGCAAAACTGAAGAAAGTAGAGTAAGAGAGTAAAACAATAGAAGAGTTTGTGTAAGAATTTAAAAGGGCAGCAAGAGGTAGCAAATATGAAGAAAAACTATTTATAGAAGAATTTGAACAAGATATAAATAGAATAATTATGCAAAAACTGATGAAATCAGAATACTCTCCTAAAAACATTGAATAGTGGTATGAGAGAGTAACAAACTTGGATAAGTACTAGAGAGAAAGTAAGAGAGAAAAATAGAGGTTAAGGAATAGAAGGAAAACCAGGTCTTTGGCACTGAGGACAAATATATTAGGAACATAATAACAATAGTTGCCACAATCTTAAGTTTGGCTAAGAAGACAGGAGATTTAATAATAGGTGCTAACAGAGTCTGTTTTGATGGAAAGAGTAGAGAGAATAAATGTGGTTGTGGTATACCCACAATAGCAGGTAGGATTTGTATTTAGACAAGACCTATATATCATGAATAGAGATTAATGTAATTGGGAGACAGAAATGAAGTGTGATTCTGGGAATGCTGTGGCTTGCTTACTACAATCCTGAATTGACTGGAAGATAGAAGAAGTGAAGATGATGAGATGCTCAGAAGAGTATGATAAGCAGAGAAAGTTAGAGTGGCAAAAACAGAAAAAAGAAGAGAAAAGAGAAGAAAAGGGGAAAAAGTGAGAAGAGAAAGAGCAAAGAAAAGGAAGAAGGAAGAAAAAACTAAGAAAAGAAGAGGAAAATGAAGATGAAGAAGATAACAGAAGAATAGAAAATTTGGGATAAAGAGAAAGAGATAGCAAAATCTGAGAAAAATGTTAAGAAATTGGTTTCTCAAAGGTTCTGTAAGTGGATCTATGTCTTTGGAAAAAAAGAAAGTGAGAGAATACTGACAAAAAAGTTGTGGGATCATGCAATAGAGACAAAAGAGAGGTTTGTACTGAGGAAGAGAAAGATATATCTATTATCAAGGTAGGAAAGAGAAGAGATATGTGAGTTCATTGAAAAACAATTGAGGAAAGGGTATATCAGACTCTTAAAGTCACCTCAAATAATACCAGTATTTTTTGTGGGAAAAAAGGATGGAAAGAAGCAAATTATTCAGGACTATAGGTATTTGAATAAATGGACTATTAAGAACAATTACTCTTTACCTCTTATTTTAGATATTATAGAAAACATAGATACAAGAAAGTATTTACTAAATTAGACTTACAATAGGGTTATAATAATATATGGATAAAAAAGAGGAATAAGTGTAAGATAGTGTTTATGACTCTGAAAGAGTTATTTGAACCAGCTGTAATATTCTTTGGACTCACAAATTCTCCAGCAATGTTTTAAGCAATAATGAATAAGATTCTTTGGAATTTAATCAACGCTAGTGAAGTAGTGAGTTTCATAAATAACATTATAGTAGGAACAGAAGAAAAGAAAGGGCATAATGAGGTAGTAGAGGAAGTAGTGAAGAGGTTAGTAGAAAATGATTTATATATAAAACTAGAAAAATGCATGTGAAAGGTTAGAGAAGTAGGATTTTTAGTAGTGGTAATAAGACTGGAAGGAATCAAAATAAAGAAAGAGAAGGTAAAAGAAGTACTGGACTGGCTGACTCCAGAAGAAGTTAAAGATATACAGAAATTTTTGGAACTAGCCAATTACTATTAGCAGTTCATTAAGAATTTCACAACAATAGTGTCACAAACTTCATTCAGCTTGTATCTCCACAACTAGTAGACCAATTTTCACAAACTAAGTTGCACTAGAAAGCCCTAAATAAGAGTTATCTATATATATATATGATGTACAAAAGCAACAACAAACAACTGAGATATCAGCCACCAGTAACTATGAAAACTTTGTTGGCTAATATCTTATGAACAGCTAAACAGATTCACACAATTAAACTTGCGTTGGAAAGTGCTCATCAATCTGTTTTCACGATATATGATACATCTCAAAGTGATAAGTATTGGTAGAGATACAAGCATATTAATGTAGTAACATAATTAGTTACCTTCTAAAATTAGCCTAACAGCTGCTATGACAGATGACAGCTCCCATCAGGTACAAGTTTTGATCATGTGATATCAACAGCTTGCGCATGGACCATTACTCTTTTATATATATACCTCTGTATTTAAGGGCTAGACCTTAGACTTAATAATATCAATTATTCTTGTTGATACTACTCATCATTATCTCCTTATACTGAACCTCTAAAACACTACTAAGTTCAAGTATCACAACCAGTGAGTGGCTTATTTGTGATAAATGGCCAGACTATTACTGTTAGAATTGTAAATGTTAGACTCTATTTATTTTCTTTTTCTTCAATTTTATTTAAGATTAGAATTTAGCATAACAATCATATATTACTGTCACATAATGTGACTTGGTGTCATACACTGGTCAAAGTCACAAGTCACATGATCATGTGTCATGATGAAAAATAGTAGAAGGTTCTAGAAGAAATGATATTATACAACATATTTAACACATGTTGATCTTAAGATAGATATATAGTCATTTAGAGTAGGCTAAAGTAGTGTAGCACAGATTATCAGTCTAGATTATATAAGATAGATGATCCTGTACAGAGTTCTCTATTGAGTTATCTTATATTAACCCTAATACAAGATTCTTTCACTTAACCCACTCTAAGATCTTATGATTGTAACAATTATATGATTTGGTAAAGAAAAGTTAGAAGTAGAATTGGACAGAGAAGTAGGAGAAAGCACTTGAAGAGTTAAAGGAGAGATTTACAAAAGAACCAGTATTGGTAGTACTATTATACTAGAAAATGCTTTTCTACAAAAACAAGTAATCTCCTAAGATTTTTTAGTATATAAGATCTTTTTGAAAACATTAGCAAGTTAACTAGATCTCAAACAGAAGAGATCTCTGGAAACTTAGAACATTACTTACAAACAACTAGCTACAAAGCATGTGTACTCATAGGCACCCTTCACTAAGTAACAAACATTCAGACAGTCAAATAAGGCAGGAACATATTAGATTAGAACTTGGTAGAGTATGAAATAGAGTGGCTATGAAAACAAAAAAGAGGAGAATAGACTGGGTTTTAGTAAGTAGAGATTGATCATCAGATCAAGATCAGGTTGTAGATGAAGAAGTAGTCCTATGCTCTCAAGATTTCAGTATCAGAATCACAAAGAGTGGACTTTGTTTATTTTATTTTATTTCTCATTTTTATTTTATTTTCAATCTATTTTCAATTTTTGAACTTATGGTTAGGGTTTAGCATGATATGTCATGGTCACACTATCACATAATCATGTAGCATAATAGAAAGTAGTAGAAGGATCTAGAAGGAATAACATCATATAATATGTTATACACATAGTCATTTAGAGTAGGCTAAAGTAGTAGAGCACAGACCATTAGGTTTTAGTATATAAGATAAACAATCCTATACAAAGTTCTCTATTGAGTTCTCTTATATTAACCTAATATAAGGTTTTTCTTATTAACCAACCCTAAAGTCTTTGAGTTGTAACACTTAGAGAGCTACATTATAGTTTTAATCTCTATTCTCTAGTTGCACTTTCTGTATTTTTAGACTAATATATAAGCCACAAGTGGAAGGAAGTAAGAGAGAGGACCTCTATCTGAATATTCCTACTTAAGACCAGTTTTAACTTCCATTTTATTGAGTGAGCATTGTTAGTACCTATTATCACTTTTAGATGAGTTTTGGAGAGTTCTAGTAGTCTGAAAAAGACTGGCAAGATAAATATCAGTTAGTATCCTCAGTTATAAGATTCAACTTGAGAGGTGCCTTTAGAGTGTATTATCTAGGATGAATAGTGTTGTTGAAGGCTCTTAAGGAGCTTGTTACACAGTGTAAGGTTTACTGTTTAGGAGTGTATTAGCTAGAGAAAGCATTTGCAAGTGGATGCTGCTTGTATATTCTTTTTAATATTCCTCCTAACTTCATCTTTTCACTTTTATGAGAGCTCTTTTGAGAGTTTTATAGGTTCTAATCTTATTCTATATTATTTTTTCTATATATTTTATTAATAAATAATACTGATATCACCCTCTTTGAATTATTTAGCATGCAGTTAAGAGCTAGTGTTACATAGTTCTTATAGCACTCTAGTGTAACCTCTTTTCTGTTTGACTTCTATCAATACCAGACTTAGATAATAATAAAAAGAGAATGGAAGTTGATACATCAGACTATATAATAGAAGGGGTTTTATTTATAGAGTATGAAGATAAACAATAGAGCTCTGTAACTTTTCTTTCAAAATCTCAATAAGATAAAGAAAAACTATGAAATCTATAATAAGAAGATATTAACAATAATAAGAGGATTGGAAAACTAGAGATATTTATTAAAGAGCACAAAGTTTAAGTTTGAGGTCTGGATAGACTACAAAGACTTAGAATATTTTATAAAGGTATAGAAATTGAATAGAAGATGAACTTGTTAGACACTCTACCTATTAAGATTTGATTTTACCTTGAAATATGTACTGGGAACAAAAAAAAAAATTAGATGGACTTAGTAAGAGACTGAACTTGTTGTGATTAAAGACTTAGAGTTAAGTCAACAAAAGAATCTTGTATAGAGTTTATATAGGAAAACTTAATGAAGTTCCTAAGTACAATTTGTCTACCTTATATACACTGGGCTTATGGTCTATGCTACACTAACCTAGCCTACCCTAAAGAGCATGTTTGCTTTAAGGTTAATATGTGTAATATATGCTATATAATGTTATTGTTCTAAGACCTTCTCTAACCTTCTATAACATGTAATTATATAACATATAACATGTGACAGCTTGTGACAGTCATGTATGATATCATACTAACCTCTAACTCTAAGTCTGAAAAATAAAATAAATGAAAAGAAAAATAAATAGAGTCTACTGTTTTCAACTCTGACAGGACTGGAAAGAAGGTGTATAAAATAACAATAAAAATCAGACATTCATTAAAGAACAATAGATTTGTAGTTTAGCTAAAGTAATAATAGAAGAACTAAAATTAAATAAAAATAGCTATAGGAAAAGACAAGAAGATAGTTAGAGTAGTAGAAAAGATGAAGAAGACAGAAGTTAAAGTATTAAGAGGAAACAAATGGCAGATAGAAAGAGAGTTGGTATTAAAGAAAGAGAAAGTTTATATACCAAAGAATGAGGAATTAAGAGTGGAGATAATCTAATTATACCATGATGTACTAGTAGTAGAACATAGAGGAAGATGGAAGACAACAGAGTTGGTAATGAGGAATTACTAGTGGCTAGAAGTAACAAGAAACATAGGAAAATACATAGATAGTTATAATTTGTGTAAAGAAGAAAGAATAAAACAGAAGTACTAGTAGAGAAGTTGAAGTTGAGTAAGATACCAGAGAAACTATAGATACATCCAATAATAGATTTTATCATAAAGTTACTATTAGTAGCTAGAAAAGATACAATTCTAGTGGTCTGTAATAGATTGTCCAAGATAATATATTTTGTAATAATAATAAAAGAGACATTGGCAGAGGAATTAGCATAATTGTTTAAAGATAATATATAAAAGTTACATGAGTTTCTGGAGAGTGTGATTTCAGATAGGGGACTATAGTTTGCGGCAAAGTTAACAAAGAAGCTAAACAAAATGTTAGGAATTAAAACAAAGTTGTTAACATCATTCCATCTACAAACAGATGGTCAAACAGAAAGAATGAATTAAGAACTAGAATAATATTTACAGTTCTTCATTGATTATAAATATAAACAAAATAATTGGCCAGGATGGCTAGTAATAGCTAAGTTTGTAGTAAACAACAAGATATATTTAGCAACCAAAGTGTCTCTATTTGTAATAAATTATGGAAGAGAGTTAAGAATGGGAGCAAATATTAGAAGAGAAGGAAAAGTAGAAAAGGTAATGCAGTTTGTAAAAAGAATGAAAAAGATGTAGAAAAAAGTAGTGGCAGTATTGAGGAAGACATAAGAAGAAATGAAGTGATAGGCAGATAGGGGAAGAAAAGAAGTAGAAGAATAAAAAAAGAGAGACAAAGTAATGTTGATTATAAAAGATTTGGTATTCAAAGAAAGATTAGCAAAGAAATTAGTGGACCAATATGTTGGTTTATATATTATTGACAAAGTAGTTTCTACTAATATAGTTAAATTACAACTGCTAACTTCAATGAGAATTTACCCAGTTGTAAATGTTAGTCAAGTAGTATAGTATAAAGAACAAGTAGAGGGATAGAAAGTAGGAGAAGCAAAACTAGTAGAAGTATATAGAGTTAAAGAATGGGAGATAGAAAAGATTTTGAATAAGAGAAAAATAAAAGGAGTAGTAAAATATTTGGTATATTGGAAGGAGTTTATAGCAAAAAGTAATACTTGGAAAAAGAAAAAGAACTTAGAAAATACAAAAGAAGCAGTGGCAGAATTTAAAGAGAAGCTAGATAGAGTTAAGAAAAAAAACTTTAGAAGAAGGAGATTACTAGGAAAATATATAGCAAAAATATTGTATAGATAAGACAATAAAATGTTTAAGGAAAAGTACTTGAGAAAGTTAGAAAGAAACTAGTAAAAATGGAAGTTAGTTTCTCCAGAAGAAAAACCTTGAAGAAGAAATAATATTAAAATTGAAGATAGTAAACTTAATTTATTTTTATTTCTATTTTTATTTTCCTTTATTTTCTTATTTTGGACTTAGGGTTAGAGAGAGTATGATATTATATATAACTATCACAAACTGTCACACATCTATCACAAGTCATCATCACATAATCATGTGTTACAGAAGAATATAAAAAGTTCTAGAATAATAATATTATACTACTTGTCAATAGTATATAATATGCATATCCTCAAGAGTAGGCTAGGTTTAGTATAGTATGGACCATTAGCCAAGTATATATAAGATAGATACTTTATAACTAGAACTCTACTGAGTTCTCTTGTATTAACTTTATACAAGGTTTTTTTTCTGACTTAACTCTGAGTCTTAAATTATAACAAGTAAATAGAAAATAGATAGAAACATTCAGATAAGAGAAAAAGCATATTAATAACTTTATGATAAAATTCGAAGTATTAGCTATAAAGTTTGAAACTAATAATACATATATATTTTCTATTATTCTTATATAAAAGTAGTAGTTACACTATAATTTACTAGTCTGATAATCAAATATTCAAGTAAACTCAATTCCTGATGTTCTACAGTAACACACCACATCAGCACTTATTTACTTTAGACTTCTGAAGTTGTGACTATTTAGTAGACAGATAAAATAGTATATAAGCTGAAGTTAAGGCAATTTTGGAAAATCCACATTACCATGCTCTTAGTATAGAATTTCCATACTCAGTACAACTCTGAGCCAATCTTATAGGCTTTTATTTCTACTAAATTCTCTATTACAGTTCTACTGACAGAGGTCAAGCAGAAAAAAGATTATTGTTAAGTGTGGTTTACACTGGAAGTAAAAGTCCACAGAGTTGGCTCAGAGATATACAAACTTGTGGAATGACTTTAGCTTTAGCTTATGTACTACACTGTCTGACTGTTGTGTAGTTGTAACTTCAGATGAAAGGAAGAAGTCTGAGATGGGAGTAAGTACTAATTGGTGTGTTACTGTTGAACACCAGAGATTGAGTTCAATAAAAGTTATCTTTATTGATTATCAGACTAGCAAATTACAATATAACTACTAGTCTTATATACAAGTAGATAATATAGAAGATACTTGAGGTTTCAGTAGTGAGATACTGACAGGAGTAAGAACTCTGCTATAGAAGACCAAGTTAGATAGGAGTATTCCCATCATAGAAGATAGAATAGCTAGATTGTTACATCACCACCACAAGAACATGTTATAAGAAAGATAGCTATTGTGGAAGATGGGCTTGTATAATAAAGATTGAGAAAGTAGTATCATCATGAAGATATATTTTCTGGACAGGTGGACTTAGCATATGACAATTATACTAGAGTTATTATGACTTAGAACCAAGAAATAAGTTAAAAGAGAAATCTTGTATTGGATTAACATAAGAGAACTTAATGGAGTTCCAAGTATAAAATGTCTATCTTATATATACTTAGCTAATGGTCAATACTATACTAAACCTAGTCTATCCTAAAGGATATGTATACTATATATTATTAACATATAATATGATATTATTATTCCAGAACCTTCCATATTCTTCTATAATATATGATTATGTGACAGTGATATATGATAGATGTGTTACTATGTCATATTTTGTATGACAAATTTGTAATAGTTATATATAATGTCATGCTAACCCCAACCCTAAGTTCCAAATAAGAAAATAAAATAGAAAAGCAAAAAGAAGTGAAAATAAATAGAATCTATCACCTTTGATTCTGACAAGAATATAACAAAAACTATACAACACTAGCCCTTAACTGTATACTAAAGAGTTGAAAAGAAATGATATTAGTATCAGGAATCAATAGAAGATGTAGAAACAATAATATAAAAAAAGAATAGAATACATAAAAAAGCTCTCATGAATACAAAAGAATAAAGTTAGAAAGGATATTAAAAGGAATATATGAGTATCATCCAATTATGAACACTTTTCCCAGCTAACATACTCCTAAACAGTGAACCTTACACTATATAACAAAGTTTCTTTGGAAAATTTAGTGAATAGATTGCAAAGCTTCTTAAGAGCCTCCAATAATACTATCTATCTCAGATAATGCACTCTAAAGACATCTCTCAAGTTAAACCTTATAACTGAAGATACCAACTGATACTTATCTTACTAGCCTTTCTCAAACTGCTAGAACTCTCTAAAACTTGTTTGAAAGTAATAGAAGATACTAATGATGCTCACTCAATAAAATAGCAATTAAACCACTCATATTATGACTTAAGACCAAAAGTAAAATTAAAAGAAAAATCTTATATTAGGTTAATATAAGAGAACTCAATAGAGTTCCAAGTACAAAATATCTACCTTATATACACTTGGCTAATGGTCCATACTATACTAAACCTAGCCTACTCTAAAGAATATATATACTACATGCTATTGATCTATAGTATAACATTATAATTTTGAAACCTTTTATGTTCTTCTATGATTATGTGACCATAACTGTGACATGTATACATTAGTTCATTGAAGAACAATTAAGAAAAGGATATATCAGACCTTTAATTTACCTCAAATGGCACCAGTGTCTTTTGTAGAAAAGAAGGACAGTAATAAATGTATGGTACAGAACTGTAGATATTCAACAAATAGACTGTAAAAATAATCATCCTTTTCTTCTTATCTCAGACATTATAGAAAACATTGGTACACAAAAAGTATTTACTAAGTTATACTTACAATAGGGCTATAATAATGTACTGATAAAGGAGAGGAGTGAGTGGAAGATGGCATTTGTGACTCCAGAAGGATCATTCAAACCTATAGTTGTGTTTTTTGGACCAACTAACTCTCCAGCAATATTTCAAACAATGATAAATAAGATTCTATGAAACTTAATTAATACTAGAGAAGTGGCAAGTTTTATTGATGATGTAATTGTAGGAATAGAAGAGGAAGAGAGACATAATAAGATAGTAGAGAAAATAGTAAAGAGGTTGGTAGAAAATGATTTTTATATGAAATTAGAGAAGTATAAGTGGAAGGTCAGAAAAGTAGGACTTTTGGAAGTGGTAATAGAGCTGAAGGGGATTAATATGAAAAAAAGAGAAAGTGAAAATGATATTAGATTGGCCAACTCCAAAAGAAATCAAGAATATACAAATATTTTTGGGACTAGGTAATTATTATCAGTGATTCATCAAGGATTTTGTATCCATAGTCAGACCATTGCATAACTTAGCTAAGAAGGAGCAAAAGTGGAATTAGACAGAGAAGTAGGAAAAAGCATTTAGAGAGTTAAAGAAGAGATTCACAAAAGAACCAGTGTTGGCAGTATCAAATATAGACAAATATAAAGACACATAGCTTACCTCTCAAAATCTGTCAATGAGACAGAGAAGAACTATGAAATCTATGATAAGAAAATGTTGGTGGTAATTAGGGGATTGGAGAGCTGGAGACATTTGTTAGAAGGTACAAAGTTTAAGTTCAAGGTCTAGATAGACCATAAGAATTTGGAATATTTCATGAAAGCACAGAAATTGAACAAAAGGAAAGCCTATTGGGTATTATATTTGTCAAGATTCAATTTCATCTTAAAACATGTGCCAGGAATCAAGATGAGAAAAGCAGATAGACTTAGTAGAAGACTGGATTAGAAAGTAGGAGTAGAAAAAAATGACAAAAATCAAAAAGTAATTAAAGAAGAATAAATTTGTAGTTTAGCTAAAGTAGTAATAGAAGGACCTGAAGTAGATATAATAGAAGGAGATTTAGTGTTAAAAAAAAGAAAGGTATATATGCCAAAAAATAAGAAGTTAAAGGTAGAGATAATCTAGTTATACTATAATATGTCAATAGCAGAATATGAAGAAAGATGGAAGACAATGGAGTTGACAACAAGAAACTACTAATAGCTAGGAGTAACAAAAGATGTAAGAAAATATATAGAGGAATGTGATATATATTAAAGGATAAAAAATCAAACAGAGGCACCAGTGGGAAAATTAAGAGTAAATGAGGTTCTAGAGAAACCATGAACACACTTGATGGTAGACACTTTATCATAAAGTTACTGTTAGTGGCAGGGAAAAATGCAATATTGGTAGTATGTGATAGATTGTCAAAAATGGCATATTTTGTAGCAACTACAAAAGGAATGTCAGCAGGAGGACTAGCACAATGTTATACTGAAAAATGCTTTTCCATGAAAAGACACTCTCTTATTAGGTTTCCAAACACTTAAGACTTATTTAAGAGCTTTAGTAGAAAGACTTGATCCTTCTAGATGACATCTCAGACTCTTTTGAGCAAAAGTCTACTCAAGAGACAGTATAGTAGCTATTAATCAAACTAGATCTCAGAAAGACAAGATTTTTAGAAATAAGAAACACCACTATACTCACAAAAAACTAGCTACAAAGTACATCCACTCACAAGCACAATATGCATAGTCATGAATATTTAGATGGCAGAATAAGGTAGGAATATTCTAGATCAGAAGCAGAAGAAGTCTAGAATGAATTCACAAGTAGATGCAACTAGTAGAAATAACTAAGGAAGAATAGAATTAGTACTTGCAAGTAGAGAATGATCATTAGACTGATGTTAGGTTGAAAATAGAAAGAGAACCATGTTGTTATAACTTAAGACTTATAAAGTAAAATCAAAAGATGAATCTTATTATAATCCTAAGCTTGGCTCAGACTTAAACAAAGACTTGAGAAAGGATAAAGAAGATGATTAATTGGTAAAGTGTAAAAATACAGGACTATATTTACTACTATACCTACTAACCATGAGAAATAAGTAAGGTGTTCTTAAGAAAACAATAAAGAGAAAATAAGAAAAATATGAGGAGACTTCCACTACTATATGAGATACTGACTAATATAACATGAAGAAAGTGCAAGGTGTAGTAAATATGAGTTAAAAGTGAAATGAACCTCAACACATATTTACATCAAAGTAAACATGAAACAAACTTATATACACTAGACTAATAGTCTATGCTATACAAATTCTAGCCTACTCTAAAGGCCATGCATATTATATGCTATTAATATATAGTATGACATTATTCTTTTAGAACATTTTACATCCTTCTATATGTCACATGATTGTATGACTGTGATATATAATTATAAATCATGTTACTTGATATATAACAGTTGTGACAGTCATGAGTAACATCACACTAATCCCTAATCTTAAGTCCAAAAATAAGAAAATAAATAGAAAAGAAAATAGAAATGAGAAAAGAAACAAAAATAAATAAAGTTCACCATCTTTAACTCTAACAAATATGATTTCAAGACCTCAGAAGTCTCCCTTATAGTTTTGGTCTCTATTCTCTATTTCTATTTTCTATATTTTTAAACTAATATATAAGTTATATCAGGTGAGCATTATTAATACCTTTTATTACTTTCAAACAAGTTTTGAAGAATTCTAGTAGCCTCAAAAATGCTTGCAAGATGAGTATTAGTCAGTATCTTCAGTTGTAAGATTTGACTTGAGAGGTAATGTTATATTACCTAGAATGAATAATGTTGTTAGAGGCTTCTAAGAAGCTTTGCAATCTATTCATTAGATTTTCCAAAGAAGCTTGTTATACAGTATAAGATTTACTATTTAGAAGTATGTTAGTAAGAGAAAGTTTTTTAAAAATTCAACAATTTATTGCACAGAATATATAGGTAGACTATAGTAGCTACTTTATAACTATGTTATATAGGAGCAAACAACATATAAACAAAAAGAAAAAAGAAAAGAAAGAGAAAAGAAGAAAAACAAAAAAAACAAATATAAATGCTACAATATAAGTAAAAGCCACACTACTATATAATACTTTCTTTAAAAGAGAATGCATTCTTGTTGAACTCTAGAAAAGACACAAAATAACCAATAGTGTCTCACCTTGGATTCCAATAGTTGTTAAACCTTCTGTTGTGGCAACTACTAGTCACAATAACCAATAGTAACATAAACAATAAATCTCTCAATAGAATATCAAGTAGGAATCATAAGAGAACTCAACAAGGAGTTCCCGCTATATTGCTACCCTATTCATATAATTTACATGTGGTCCATGCTACTTAATATTTATCCTACCCTAAAGTCCATACATTATCCATAAGTACACTATATATATACTATGAGATAGATATGCTATTGACATGCTCCTTAATGTTATCCATTTAGTCTATTCTAGTCTGCTCTAGGCCTATGACCTCACATCATGTGATATGTCATGTGACCACAGTCACATGCCTCTTTATCATCAATAAAAAGAAAAAGAAAAAGAAATATCAAATCAAGAAAAATAGATAAAAGAAAAAGAAAAATATTAGTGTCCTAGCATACTATAACACCTTCTACAATTATGAAGGATATGACATCTTGAATCTATCAAATAGTTTCCACAAGAATAACTAAAGTCTTCATTGGAAAATAAACAAAGATAGTATTCTACTATGGGATCATGATTAACAATAGCTCTTGTAGCTCTAGTATATAAAGAGTATAAGTATCTAAGATATTTGATTTATGAACCTCCTTTGGTGTACAAAGGTTTTTTAGAATAGAAATCATTGTTAAGAAGATCAAGAAAGTGTCTTTTTCTAGCATCAAAAGCTTGAAATATTATTTTCCAATTTTTAATGATGTCATTGTATTCACTCTTTCTTTCAAAGTCCCAAGATAAATTATATGGGAGTAGAGGTGTGAGATTGAGTTCTTTCATCTCTTTATTGACTAAAGAGTAGAGAGGCCAATTATTGTTACTAAAATAGTTCTAAAACTCAATAGAATTTGAAGGATTCTTATTGAAGAACTCTCTGAGTTCTTTTAATAATTAATGTTGATAGAGATGGACCAATGAATCAAAGATATGATACACTACATATATGGTATCCATAACAACAATAATATGAGCAATATCAGAGATCTGAATAGCCTGGTTAATACCATATCTAATAGTAAATAGTTTTACTTCTATAGATATGATATTAATGCTAGCATCTGAGACAACTGACACTGATTTGAAATTTTTTGATGTATGAAAGACACATTCATCAAGTTTGTGAATATGAGTGGTCTTGCTTTCTTTTTCTTTGTAATTAGCATGATAAAATGAAAAATGACTAGAAAAAATATCAATTAATTGAGTTCCAGAAGAAAATTCATAATTAAGAGAATTAAAAGATGGGAAAATTCTATTAAGATGATTGTTAGTGTCCATAATGAGACTTTTGATCTTTAGTTGTTACTTAGGAGTTATGTTCTCTAGTAATAAATAATGAAGACTAGTATGTTCTGAATTTTTTCTTTCAAGAAGAGATTTGATAGTATGGTTATTTAGAAGAGTGGACATTCTGAGTTGATAACATCCACTGATCTTTTGAAGATGAAGATGAATGGAGACCAAACTGGCTATTGCTTTGATTCCCAAGATAGAAGAAGTGCAAAAGGCTTCTAGAATCTATAGTACTGCTCTTTTTTGCATTTTTCTGAGTTCTTTAATGTTGTGGCAACCACTTATCACAAGGACAAATGATCTCACTAACGAGTAAACCTCAAAGGAAGTATGATGTGGGAATTCACAAGAGAACTCGACAAGGAGTCTCTGCTTAATTAGTGTCCTATTTATACAAAGGTGTCCTGGTCTGTGCTACTACTACCTAAGCCTGCCCTATAGTCCATGCTTCGTCCTCATGTCTGCCTCACTCTTTACTCAAGGCCACTATGTGTACTCCAGGTGCCCTGACGTCATCTTCCAGACCCTTCTACTATGTTCTAGGCCTATGACGTCACATCATGTGACCTGTCATGTGACTTCCTTGTCACGTGCCTTCTTCATCATCTTTCCAAGAAAATAAAATAAAGAAAAAGAAAAGTAAAATCAGAATAAAAGAAAATAAAAATTGTTAGTGTTCAATGTCCCATAACATTTAAGAGAATATGCAAGTAGCACATTGTTGTAGTACCATAGAGGAAATCCATAGAGACCAATGAATAGAATACAAGTTCTATAGAGAAGACACTTTTGCTAAGGATCAAGTTTTACTCCAATAAAACTCTATTAACTGTTAAGTGTATGAAAATGCTTGGCAATTTCTCATAAGGTATTAATATACTGTCAAAGTGAAAGTTTCCTATTGAAGATAAATCCAAGATAATACTATGTTTCTTTAGGATGAAGATGAGGACCTCTGAAGATATTAAGGTCCAAAAAGGAAGATTGAATGTCTAAGATCTAGAAAAATGGAAAATTTCAGTTTTCCCATGTTCAATTACAAGTACAAACTATTCAAGAAAAGACAAAATGATATTGTAACTACAAAAAAGATAAGATTTCGATTTTTCAAATGATTTTTCTTGTAATATAAAAAGGCTATTGTCTATAAAGGAAATAAGTGAAACTGGAATTTTTAGATTTTTTACTCTTTTCTCAAAAATATGAAAAATAAAAGAAATATAAAAAGCTAGTAAAACTAGAAATAAGGCTAAACCTTGTTCTACACCAACATCAATATTGAAAAATGGAGAAGAAAAATTGTTCCAAAGATATTGGGTTTTTCTGCCTACTAAATAATTGGAAAAGAATGCTGATACTCTTAGACTAGAACTGGCTTTATCCAAA
The DNA here is from genome assembly GCA_022457215.2 of Leucocoprinus gongylophorus. Lineage (NCBI taxonomy): Eukaryota > Fungi > Basidiomycota > Agaricomycetes > Agaricales > Agaricaceae > Leucocoprinus > Leucocoprinus gongylophorus. The sequence goes on from JAJOHK020000108.1 coordinate 32,902, forward strand.
ATCAATAGGAGAAGTCAATGGTTCAGTCAAGAGAGAAACTGAGTGATATTGAAAGCTAGTATGCTTGTTTGAAGATTTTTGACCTATCCTGCTCAAATCAGATGGATTAAAAAGATGCTAGCATTAATAGTTGACTATTGCTTCAATCCTCTTAATTGATTAGAATGAATGGAATTATTTGAGATAGCTTGAAATTGCAATCTTTTCCCAATAACTTTCTTGATGAGTTTTCTAAGAGTATTCAATAAAATAATTGGTTGAAACATCTTAGGTGAGTTGTATAAAGTCTTATTAGGCTTGGAAATAATAATAGATAATGACAATTTAAAGTGTAACAGCTCATATTGCAAGTTGATACATACATTAATGATATTAATAAAATTCTTTAAGTATATATCATCTTTAATGATTACTTTGAGATATTTCCAAGACATCTTATCTAGACTAGGTGTAGACAAATTGTTGTACTTGGTAATAGCACTTTTGAATTTCTCACTTGAGAATAGAGCCCATATCATTGCAGGCCTAGTTGGAATTTTGTTTAATATCAGAGTTAACCTGTTGACTTTGCACAGAGTTAAAGGATTGATAAAAAGCTTGCCATAGGCCATCAAGCTTTATATATGGTTAGTTGTTATAGCAAATAGCTTCAATAGCTAGGAGATTATACTTCTTAACCCAATTCATGAACTCCCAATTTTTAAAGCTATTTCTTGAATTTTATCATTGAAGAATAAACATTTCATCTTCTTTACAATATTCCTAAAAGCTTTCTAGTCCTCTAATTGTTTGGACATTCTGTACTTTACTAGTTTAGATTGACAGTCTTTATTCTACCAAGCTTTGAAGTGTTTAGTGATATTGACTACCAAATAGTATCTGTTTCATTTGCAAATTCTTGAACTATGAAATCAAGTAAATCTTTATTGTTGATTTGTTTAGTGTCCATTTTTTGATAGCTTTAATAAGATTAGTGATAAACTTGTTTTATTCTTCACTATTCTTAACTATTGTGTGTTATTTTTTTGGAAAAAATTCTTTGATAATGGAGATGTCAACTGTCAATGGAACATGATCAAATGAATAACAAAAATCAGAATAAATGGTGTGGTTGTCAAGTTCCAAGGAATTTAGCCTAAATAACATGAGATTGATGACAGAATTTGAGTTCTGTACATTATCTGAATATCTAGTAGAAACTTGGTTAGTAAAATTTGACAAACTAAGATCCAAAGAATTAGAAATGTCCATAAGTAGATTACTATGAATTGAATGAAAAAAAGAAAGATTCAAACTACTATTTTCAATATCAAAATTGCCAGCCATGATCAAAACATTGTGAATATTAGCCTCAGTATCCTTGAGATACTTTAAAGTTGTTTGAGTAGCATCAGAATCAATGTTGATCATGAAGTAAATATCACTATTGTTAAAGAAAGAAAAATAACAAATATCTCTATGATTGAAGATATTCTTTCATAAAGAGAATCAAAAATGTGATAGACAAATGTTGATATATGAAATAACTCTAGAAAAGTTATTGTTATTTGATAGTAACCTAAAAAAAGTAAACCAGTTAGGATGATTTGGAATGTCTACCAAACTATCTTCTTCTTCACTTAAAGAATTAAGAATTGACCAAATAAATGACCAAGGTAGTTCTTGAATAAAAATAATGTCAAACTTCTTATTTGATTCCAAAATCATGTTAGTTAGAAGCTTGTTCTTTCAAACATTTTGTGAAAAAAGCTTGATATTTTAATAATCATACTTTAATACTGCTTATAGTTGAATGAATTGATTGCTTTCTAATCTCTCAGAGTTCTTGATATTTCTTTGTATGTTATTTCTTATTGAATTGATGATTTCAGAATAGACAAGTATTAGAGTCAGCTTAGTGATTATCTTTATAGTTTAGACACTTGAAGATGTGTAAGCACAGTTCATCTTGTTTAGTTTCCAAGCAAGGTGAATTAGTCTAGAAATTCACCTTGCAATACTAGACAAAATATTGATAGTGTTCAGTTTTGTGTGGACTGTTGCATTTGATGTATCTTGAATCTTGAGCTCTATAGACAAAGATAGTATATCTCCACTTTCAGCAGTTTTTGTATTAGGGGACCTCTAGATTCATGTTTGTACTATAAATAATGGTGACATAACTCTCAGCATTGAGATACCTATTAATAAGACACTTAGCCTTACTACTACTTTGGACATCTCATATGTTCAGCCAAACAATAGTTATATCTAACTTGGGTGACATCTTGATAACTTAAAGCTTTAAAGTAAGTAATACATTGTTGAAAATGTGGTTGATTTTTAAATAGGATTTGGATTGAGAAAGGTATGGTAATCCTATGTCTTTAAAATTCATATAGTCAATATTCTTGATATAATTTTCAATTGTTTGTAGGTCTAATGTAAAAGCAATCTTATTCATTGTAATAATAATTCCATATTGATCTGTCCTAACAAAATCTACCATAATGTCAGATTTGATATTTCTAAGTATATTATTAATGTCAGTGATATATACACTTAAAGAAACAATGAATTTAGATTTATTATTGTTATTCATAGGAACAATATATTTTTTCCTTAAAGAATATTTAGTTGTCATATTAATTTTGGGCTTAACTTTTCTAGAATCATTAATTGTTCTATAAATATTTTTGATTTTCTTGGCCAATAGATTAGGGAATTTTTCCTTAAGTTTCAAGATTTTACCAACTTTTGGAGCTGATGCTTGAGTATATGACTATTTGGTCTTGAGTTTCATAGTTTTCTTTGTTATTTTACCTTTCTTATTAAAAATTTTTGACTTCTTTAAAATTTCCTTAGAAGGTCTATCTAGAATAGGAGAGGGAAGTTTGGCTACTTCTACTTGTTTGTTCTTCAATTGTTCAGCCTTCTTAATAGGTTTGCTGGTATTTATTTTAGGAGAAAATTTGGATGATAAATTTTCTTTGAACTTTCTATTGTTATCATTAGTTACTAGTGCATTCTAACCTGATTTGTAGATAAACAAGATAAATTCCCAGGCAGCCTGACCAAAACCTTGGAGTTGTTTAATATTGTTTATCATATTATACTTTACATCTTTATTTCTAATAATGTTAGCCATATATAAGAGTAAAAATGTCATATTTAGTTCAACTAGTTAATTGATGTCATATGAGATTGAAACATTTGTAAACTCTTAAGAAGTACATATTAACACATTATGCTCTCTCCTTAAGGCTATTGTTTGTTGCCTCATTAACTAGTATGTCTTTCTCTACTCTGAAAGTAGCATATGAAAGAGAGAATTTCTTTCTTTTGTCAATCTCAATCTGTTTGCTCCAAGGTAAACTGTTGCTTTGAATTTCCATCCTCTTATGGTAAGGGATGGAAAATACACTTAAATGAGTTAATGACTCTCTTAAACTATTCACATTGGAGGAGATTGATCTTTCTTTAGGAGTATTAATTTCTATGTCTATGTTAGAAGAGTTTTGGATGGATATGTTCACTAATTCTCTTATAGATGCTGCCATACAAGATGGTGGTAAGAGAAAAAAGTGATGTAAGAGAAAGTATTTACAAGTAAATGTTATTTGTATATTTCTATTAATATTCTTCCTAAATATATTCTTTTGCATTCATGAGAGCTCTTTTAAGGCTTTTATATTTCTATTCTTCTTTTATATTATTGTTTTTATCTCTTCTCTTAATTTTTAACACTGATATTGTCCTCTTTGAATTCTTTAGTATACAGTTAAGGGCTAATATCATATAGCTTTTGTTACACTCTAGCATAACCTATTTTCTGCTTAATATTTGTCATCAAGATGTCTGCTTTCTATCTCATAAATAGAATTCTAACCATACCTAGATATACTTTTACATTTATACTTGTTCACATATAGATCAGCTTCTTATGTTTTATTTTCTAGTAACTCATCACCTAGACTTCTAGTTATCCTATATCTTAGAAACTATCTCTATAATGTTTCTTTAGTTATTTCCTATACTACTATTTTATAGTTACAGTTCTGACTACAGACTTAGTATTTAAGACCAAGTAGATACTTTAGTTATAAAATTAACCAAAGACTAATCAAGAATCTTTCAACACTCATTCTCTCACTTTTATAACTAGTCCATATACTTAGCATAGTTTTGTTTTGTATTGCACCACTATTTCAGAAGGCTAATAGAAAAGCCCAATATGATTTTACAACAAATTAAACATAGTATAGAATCCTAGAATAATCAAGATATGATACTTCTCAAACTAGAGTTTCTTACTGTTTGTGTCAAGATCATGGAGGGTAAACTTCATTTTTATTCTCTCTTTTCACTTTATTGTATTTTATTTTATTTTCCCTTTTCTTTTTCTTTTCTTTTCTATCTTATTTTTAGAACAACTCGGATTAGGGTTTATCAGTCACGCTGTCACATCAGTCACAAGTTGATGGCATAGTCACAAGACTGATCATAGGATTAGGAAGAAGAAAGTAGAAGGTTCCAGAATAAAGTAATGTCATATAGCATGGACAACACATGCTGGCCTCATGTCATACACATGGTCATTTAGGGTAGGGTGCACAGTATTTAGCATGGACCATGAGTAGTAGTATATAAGGTAGACTACTTTGTACTAGGAACTCTATCGAGTTCTCTTGTGTTACTCAATACAAAAGTTGTTCTATTACTTGAACTCTTTGAGCTTTAGTTTATAACAGTTTGGATACTAGAAAGCTTGGCTGTAAAAAATGAGAAAAAAGCATAATTGAAGGATATTATATAGAAATCAATTCAGTAAACAAAAAGAACTAGTAATAAGTGCTACTTGAGAACTCTAGTAGTTTGTAGTGAAATCCTTATACTTTTTAGAATAGTCTGTGAGTAAGAATCTGGTACTATTTCAAGGTAAGATCTATATCTCCAACACTATGAACCTCTAGCAAAAAGTAGTTGTACTGTACCATAATTTGAAGGTAGTTGGATATCTAAACAAATAGAAAATCTTAGAACTAGTCTTCTAGATTTACTGGTAGCCCCAAATATTGAGGTATATCAGTTAGTACTTATGATTTTTGCTTGTATACCAAACAAGTATAACATATATCCCTCAGCAAGATCTGCTTACTACCAGTATCCAGTATAAAATAGGAGACTATAAGTATAAACTTCATTATCAAACTTCTAAAGTCTATAGGCTTTAACATAGTAATAACAATCATAGATTTGGTGTTCAAGAGGAATCATTTTATCTACATATATATGACAGTCACTGCAGAGGGTACTACAAAACTCTTCTTATATAATATCTAGAAATTACACAGCCTTTCCACTTATATTGTCTTAGATATAAGACTGTAGTTCATTAACTGCTTCACTAAAGAGTTATATTATATGTTAGGCATCAAAATTGCTTACTCTATAGTATAGAATCCACAATTAGATGAAAAAATAGAGTACGTTAATCAAGAACTAGATTAATATCTCTAATTATTTGTGAATAAAAGGCAAAGTAACTAGTATAATCTTCTGCCTATGATGAAGTTTCAGCATAATAACCACATTTATATCACTACTTAGCAATTTCTATTCCTTATGGATATAAGTTGTCTTCCAAGAATAGGTTTTAAACTATACTAGTAGAAGTCAAAGCTAAAAAGCATTATAAAATTCACAGTATAGATAAAATCATCTATCTACAAGTTTTAGAAAAATATAAAGCTTTATTATAACCAGTGATAGATCATTGTCCTAGTCTTTAAGCTTAGTAACAAGATATATTTGAACTTCATAAACATTCAGACTATATGCCTCTTTATCAAATTGTCTTACCAATATCTTAGATCTCATATGATTAAGAAGAAAGTAAGATCTATAGCTTATTATCTAAAGCTTTTGCCTATAATGAAAAGACTATACCTAGTATTCAATATTATTAAGCTTACCACTACATCTGAAAGCCTAATCTCCAGTAGATATTCAGAACTTCTGCCCAACATCATCCATATATATAGATAAGAACCATAGAAGGTTAAAAAGATTCTAAACAGCTACTAGCATTAACAAAGATATTAGTATATAATCAAGTGAAAATAATTTGGTTTGGAGAAAAACTTTTGGGATAATGCCTTAGAGGTATTTGTACTAAACATAGTAGCAAAGTTCCATAAACTAAATCCCAAAGCCTCATAATTTATTTTTACAACAGAGTTCTTGGCCATTAAGTTTTGTCCAAATATTATTACTTTGAAATACAACAATCTAGGATGGGAGGTAGATATAAAAAAACCTACCTCCTTTGCATAGATGTCAAGATTGTTGACAGTGGACTTTATTTTTTATTTTTTATTTTTTCTTTATTTTATTTTTCTTCTTCTTTTCCTTTTCCTTTTTTATTTTTAGAACAACTTGGGTTAGGGTTTATCAGTCATGCTGTCACATCAGTCACAAGATGATGGCGTAGTCACAAAACTGATCATGGAACTCAGGAGAATAAAGTAGAAGGTTCTGGAATAAAGTGATGTCATACAACATGGACAACACATGTTGGCCTCATGTCATACACATGGTCATTTAGGGTAGGGTGCACAGTAGTGAGCACAGACCATGAGTAGTAGTATATAAGGTAGACTACTTTGTACTAGGAACTCTATCGAGTTCTCTTGTGTTACTCAATACAAAAGTTGTTCTATTATCCAACTCTAAAGGTTTTAGTTCATAATAATAGAGTTCTAATACTGCAACTTTTTTCCTGAGTCTGCCAAACTCTAGTGTTTTTGCTTCCCATTGGTTAGTATTCCTTTGCTTTTGCTAAATCTCATAGTCTTTTTCAAATTAATCTGCTAAACCTCATAAAATTCTACAAGCATGTTATTAATTCCCATCATCAAACCTCTTTAGTGTACCTGTTGTAATTCTTTCTTTTTATTCTAGTAGATTTCTAGATTTTTCCATTAGAGTTCTTGACTATTTGGCTATTGTTATTCTTTACTTATGTCAGTATTATTCTACTAGATTTGAATAGACTCTGGTAGTATTTATGATAGTTGATACCCTCAAAAGTTCTCATTATGTTCTTTTAGAACTTTCTGGAAATAAGCACTATTTATACTTATTAGTTATACTTAGAACTTTCTAGAAATTACAAACTCTACTAAGCTCTGCAGATATTGCCCAATTGCCTTAATACAGACTCTCACATGGTTCAATATTATACAATATATAGATTAAGCCAACAAAACCTTTTTGTTATGATCCTAAGCTTGGCTCTGGTTGCAACTTAGACAAAGATTTGAGTAAGAGAAGAGAGAATGATCAATTGGTAAAGTACAAGAATACAAGATTATATCTACAGCTATATACACCTAAAAACTACAAGAAAAGAGAAAGGTATTCTTAAGAAAACAATAAGGAAGAAATAGAGAAAACATGAGAAGGCCTTTACTATATGAGGTGCTGACTAATATAATATAAGGAGAATACAAAATACAGTGAATATGAGTCAAAGATGAAACAAACTACCAAAACATGTCTAAGTTATAATAGATATGAGGTGAACACTTGTAGAACATAAGATAGTAATTATAGCAATACCTCTATTTTAATGTTTATGTTCTTATAAACTCATTAATCTAAAAATGCTAAGTCTCTAACCACATATGATGCTACCAATTTCTTAGTAGGTCTAATGACTATCATTTCTTATAAGATCAAGGCTATAAAGAATAGTTCATGTGGTGGTCCTTCTATATACATTTCAATTGAAAATTCTGAGTAACTTATGTCTGCATTATACTTGAGTTTGATGAATTCTGCCGTGATTTTATTCCAATACTAAATACTCTTTTCTCTATCAGGTCAGATAGATTTATAAGGAACAGTGCTTTTTCTAGATTTTTGACTTCCTCTTTTAATAAAATTGGTTCTGAAGTTAATGGTCTGTTTGTTTCTGATGGCAACAATATTGTGCTAGCTAACTCAAGTTATAGCAATAGTAATTTTGAGCTATAGAATAGTGAGATGATCTCTAGAAGTGATATATAGAACAAGTTTGGCATTGATCCATTGGCTACATGAAGGATGATAGCATTCTACAATGTCCCGGCAAATCCAATTTACCGTGCTTAAACAGTTCATGTGATCCCTTTTCGAGACTAGCACTTACAACCGATCATCCTGGTAGACAAGATTTTGAAACTCCTCTGACGTTACCTTATTCTTCGGGTTGAATTGACAGCTGATTGCTCGTGTCGGTGTTAAAGTCTCAAGCTCCCTTTTTCGTCGCTATTTGATTTCGGATTTTTTACAACGTGCTCACAACAAAAGGATCCACGATATCCGCAAACATACGCACTGAAAAGAGGTAACGTCCGGTGTCTGTAGTTGACCAGATATATATATGTTGTTGACTGGACGACCAGATGACGAGTGGTGATAAGCAGGAAGCGAGGTTTCGATACCGAGATGAAGTCGGGACTTTCACCCTGATGACAGTTCTTTAAGGATATATATTTTGCATACAAGTCTAAATGATTCCATCAGCAGATATTCATAATGCAACCGAGCAACAGAGTGCCTAAGAAGTTGCTCAACATGAGGCATAGAATTTAGCATAGCAATTGAAGCCCAAGATACAACAAAATGTTTATGCATTAACCTCAATCCACCTATATCAATCCACCCATATCACTTGTGAAAGTTTGAGGTTCGCTTTCGGGGAATATCTCTTTCCGTCAACATAGCTCGCCTCCATTCTGGTTTTGACCGTACGATGGACTTTGACACCGTGCTTCTTCTGTTTTGGGATACGTCGTCCTTTACCCATGTTAATGCCGAGATATGAGGTCCACGATTTGTCTTCCTTTTGTGCGCGATGCCTCAAAGGAAGTAACTCTAGAATCCACCACCATCGACACAGTCGCAATTGGTCCCACTTCGGCGACAGCGCATCCTTGAGATCTATTTCTTGTTCGGATAGGTTTGCCTCGGACTTGGCATCTTCTTTGACTTTTTCTTCGTACCGTTCATTGGTAAGCTTCTCCGAGTGGGGTATACACTGGATACGCTGGATATGGGCATTTTCGGGAACCTTGAGCGCAGGTGGCCGCTCCAAAACCGGATGATAGGTATTAAGGTCCAGATCTAGTCCTATCTTTCGCAATCCTCGGGCAGAGAACATAATGCCAGTCTCGGTAAGGAACGTCTGGCGTATCATCCAGCGAAGAGGTATTCGAGCCAGGTTCGGCCGGACTCCATTTGCAACTGGAATTACAGCTCAAGATGAGGTTCAATACAAGATGCACGAAACATTACCTGATCCACCTCCGATATCTTATTCAGGGTAACACAAACGGTGAATTTCGAAAGCTTGTGGACCCTAATGCCAAACACATACCACAGTGGCAACCAGCAAACCATACCTGGTTGGTATCAATTATCAGCACTCGCAACATTTCTCCAAGAGATACACACCTCCTCAATGTCGGTAGGAGCTTCAGGTATCACACTATATTGTCTTTCGAGATGTTTCTGCTGGTGTTTTTGACTATGGTTATGATGTGAATGATTTCCATGATGCTCATGACCGGGACGATCAGTATGCGCAAGCTGAGATTCCCTATCACTCGGGTGATTCCAAGTGTTTTGCTTGAATT
>JAJOHK020000109.1:0-42486 GCA_022457215.2 Leucocoprinus gongylophorus
CCAGTGCGTTTGAACAGATCTCCTTGCTTGTTCCGATCGTTTGATGTCGGATCAATTTCCATTCAGTTGAACGCCATCCCGACAGTGGGCTATCCGGGTATTCTCACTTCGTATATTACTGCGATTCAATGGATTTGGAGGGCTAGTGAATTGCTTCAGGAGGGATATGATCGGGTGTGTAAGATTCATGTCATATCTCCTCAGCGCTCAACGGCTAGTTTGTAGTATCCCAACCAACCGTTTAAAGTAGCAACGATATCACGGTGGATTGTGGTATTGAGCGGGAAGAAGTATATTGACGACATCAGGAAAGCTGCAGATGATACTCTTTCTTTCAGAGCAGCCACAGATGAGGTATGAGGCTATCAGGTATTCTTATGGGATTATGCTGAGAAGACCTAGACAACACACACTAAGTATAACTTTGGTCCACGGTTCAACGATGAGCTCTTCCATATTACAGCAGTTCGCTCTCCTGTTACTCGCAATCTGATCTCGAAGTTTGACGACATTCGGGATGAAATCGTGGAGTCATTCAAGGATTATATTCCACTGACCAAAGGTAAATTGAAACAAAGCTCGCAGCAATGACAGTCATTGCTTACCACGTATATACTTAGATTGGACCCCTGTACCAGCATACGATACCCTCATGCACATCGTTTGTCGTACGAGTAACCGCTATTTCGTCGGGCTCCCCCTTTGTGAGTACTGATACTTCAAACTTTCAATTCGCTTAGGCAATTTCTGACTCAACTTAATGATTAGGCCGCGAACAGGGATATCGATCGCTCAACGAGACCTTTACAGTCAATATCGTTGCGAGAGCTCGGATTACCAATTGCTTCCCAAAGTTCCTCAGGCCGTCTGTCATTATCTTTCCTTTGTAATTTTCTGTGACTGACAGTCCAATAGATTTATTGCCACATATTTGACGACTTCGCGCAGAGATATAGCAAGATCTATTCGGTATCTTGGACCTACCATTGAAGCAAGGATAGCTCAGGCCAAACGACCTGAATCCGAGCAAGGAGAATTGCCGGTTCGTTAACCATTCCACTGCCATATTCATGAACATGCATTAATTTGGATAATAGAACGATTTAATCAGCTGGTTGATTGAATCCTCAACGCACGAGGGTCAACGCAATCTTCGTGAGATTGCCATACGCGTCTTGGTGATAAATTTCGCGGCAATTCACACCAGCTCTATGGTCAGTAGACCTCGACTACTTGATAGGTGCCATTGAAAGATCGAAAATACGTAGTCCTTGACTCACGCTTTGTATGACCTGGCCGCACACCCGGAATATGTCGAAGAAATGCGCGAAGAAGCGGAGGCCATGATTGAGGTACATGGTTGGACCAAAACCGCTATGCAGAGGATGCGTAAGATCGACAGTTTTTTAAAGGAATCACAGCGGCTTACCGGTCTCTCAAGCAGTAAGTCCAGAGTAATTTCTGCAGATCTATCATATACTCACTTTCCTTTTTATCAGTGAACATGATCCGCAAAACCCTCAAGGACTGGAAGCTATCTGATGGAACACATATCCCAGTCGATAGCTTCATTGCGATTGCGAATCATGCCATGCACAAAGATGAGGTTCGCATTTTGTACATTCATGTGGTGAAACATGGAATGACGAATGAGCTAATTAGGCGCAATTCCCCGACGCCCACACATTTAAAGCATTCAGATTCTCAGAGATGCGTGACGGAGACGGAGAGCTGGATAGCATAAAGCACCAAATGGTTTCTTTAGATTTCGATCAAATTGTCTTTGGACATGGCCGGCACGCATGGTAAATGACTTCCTAGATAGTTGATATTCAGCTGACGCATACCTTGTAGCCCTGGCCGGTTCTTCGCCGTCAACGAAATAAAGGCCATGCTTGCTCATATTCTGTTAGAATATGATGTACAGTTTGAGAATGGCTCATTGGAGCGTCCGCCTAACGCCTACTTTGAAGCTGCGATTATCCCTAACCCGAGAGCAAAAGTTATGTTTAGGAAAAGGCAGATGGTTTAGAGTCGCTAAGAGGCATGGGCCTCAAAACCTTCTTGAGATTAACATACTTGATAAAGATGGATGTCACATTAACTGTTGTATAGTTCAGTATTATCTACCTGTCTTTGGAGGCTCGATTTCAATTCAAAGGAGTAAATGATTACCCGCTCTCAAAATTTTTTCCTATTCTTGCATTGTCCTTTCCAAACCACTCATCAGGTGCAAGTTAGATTCTTCCAGAATAGTGACTGGACTGGCTCTGCTTTGAGATGGATTTTTTGATTTCAAGTAGAATAGTAAAGTCTTTTTTCTTTCTTTATTTTTCTTCATCACATTTTTCCCACTAAGAAAAGATCAGGTGGCTTAACTACAAGTTTCAAAGCCAATAGATCTTTGAGCTCCAGAATAGGACAATACTGGGAACTCTCAACTTAATCTGCTGAGAGCATGGTAAATCACAGATATGTTACAATTGATAATGCCTCATGTTCTACAGATGTTCACCTCATGTTTTTCATGCCTTGAACATGTGTTGGGGTTGTTTCATACTTTGCTTCTTATTACCTGCACCTTGTGTTTACATGTTACATCAGTTAGTGCCTTATGTAGTACTGGAGGCCTTCTTATGTTTTCCTTACTGGCTCTATTCTGTGTTGGAAGAAACAAAGTACACAGCAGCATAGTACAGTGTGGATGATTAATGACTACTGACCAATAGTAAGATTTCTATGTGGAGAGCTTTAGAGATGAGTAAAATAGGACAGGTAAGATAAGTTAACAACAGTGTATCTACTAAGGTTTATATATCTACAGGATATGTATATTACTGATATAAATAAGGAATAAGCAGAATGTTAAATAAACATTCTGTTTCCTTGAGAACACCTTATCTATTCCCTATGATATTTAGTTGTGGATACATTCCTGTATCTGTTAAAGAAACTGAGTGAAGTCTGGGGTTATACAGAGTTTGCAATATCCAGAAAGTCCTAAGTATATTAGTATGACTAACAAGTATAAGAGCACTCACCTCCAGAAAGTTCTAAGAGAATAGAATGAGAACTCCTAAAGATAGCAACAATCCAAAATACTAATAGTGTTATAATTACTGCCTTATGTTCTATAGATGTTTGCCTCATGTTTGCCTCATGTTTGTTATAGCTTAGATATATATTAGAGTTCTATGTTAGAGATAATTTGCACTCACTGGGGCTATTCATGATGATAGCACAGAAGGTGGAGATAGAAAGATGACTTAGTGAGTCAAGAGTTGAAAGGAACCAGAAGTAGTGCTACATGGATAATTTGACCTTAGCTTTGATAGATAACATTACACCTAGCCTATGCATCACATAGTTATAACTTCAGATAATGGAAGTTCAAATGGATGGGTGTGAGTGTGGCATAATTCAAGTTGATTATCAGACTGAAGAATAATATATGGTAGCCACATTCTTAAATACAGAAGTAGTGATCTAATAATATTCTATTGTTACATATATTCTGAGTTGTTAGGCACCATAGTGGTTGTCATTTAGAACTCTATGAAATTGATGAGAAATGCAAGGTTTGGTTTTTGGATTAATGGATGATTGGAATAGAGTATTATCTGCACTGAAAGAGTATAGATATTAGATGATATTCTATTACAAAATGAACTACTTACTTATTTGTGATATCTGAACTTTGGGTATACTCTTAGAGGTTTAAGTGTGATTTAGAAGTTCAATAATGATAACAATAATCATAAAGATCAATACAGATATCAATAATAATAAGGGATAAATAATGGATAATAATTGATGTTATTAAGTCTAAAGTCTAATTTTCAGATATAGAAGTATTTATATAAAATAGTAATGATCTGTATACAAGCTATTTCTATTACATAATCAAAACTCATATCTGATGGGGCTATTATCTATTATAGTAGATGTTAGGCTAATTTTAAAAGATAACTAATTATATTACTATATTGATATTTTCAATCTTGACTCTTATTAATGTAGCTTAAAATCCATTCTTGGAAGATATCTTGTATCTAGAAGAAATAAACATTGCTGAGTAGTAGTATAAATGTAATTGTTATACTAAAACTCTGTTATATATTGAAAACAATAAACTTGGCTTATTTTATTTTTTAGATTTAGAGTCAGAGGTATAGTGTGATTTCACACATGTCACAGTCATGGTCACATAATCATGTATTATATAGAAGGATATAGAAGATTCTGGAATAATAATATTATATAGCATGTTTACTATATGTTGATCTTATAGATAATAAATATTCTTTAGAGTAGATTAGGTAAAGTCTTATAAAGACTAACTAGCTAGTGTATATAAGATAGACACTTTGTACTAGAAACTCTATCAAGTTCTCTTGTATAAATTTTATACAAGGTTCTTTTTTTGACTTACTACTAAGTTTTAAGTTATAATACTATAGACAAGAGGTCATACTAGTCACTTTGTTTTTTATTCACAAATAGTTAAAAGTATTAATCCAGCTCTTAATTGATATACTCTATCTGTTCAATTAGGAATACTATGTTATAGAGGAAGCAATTTTGATCTCTAACATATAGTATAATTTTTTAGTAAAGTGAGTAACAAATTGTAGTTTTCTATCCAAGATAACATAAGTGGGAAGAACATACAATTTCCAAAAAAAAGAGTCTTATAGCACTCTCTGTAGTAACTGTTGTATATACAGAGATGAAGTGAGTCTTCTTGAACATTAAATTTATAACTATCATTATTATATCAAAGCTTGTGGACTTTGGGAGTTTAACAATGAAGTCTATACTTATGATCTCTCATCATATATTAGATACTAGTAGTGGGTACAGCTTGCTGAGAGACAGATGTTGTATTAGTTTAGTATATAAGCAAAGATTACAGATGTTAATATATATCTTGGCATTTAGGGCTACTAGTAGTTTTAGAAGACTAGTTTTAGAGTTTTCCATCTATTCAGATGTCTAGCTATCTTTGAATTATGGTGTAGTATGACTACTCTACAATAGAGGTTTATAATGTTAGAGATGTAGATCTTATCTCAAAAAAGTAGTAGATTCTTGTTCACAGACTATTCTAAAGAGTATAGTAATTTAACTACGAACTGCCAGAGCTTTTGAGCAGCCCTTGCTTGTTATATACTAAGTTTAATCTAACAATAGTCTATTCTTCATGGTAATATTATCCTATTCCAACCTTGATAAAAGCCTATCTTCTATAGTGATATTATATTCTGTTCAAAACCTTACAAATACTTAGTCTTTTATAGTGGAGTTTACTCTTATTCAACTTGATCTTCCATAGCAGAGTTTTTCTTTCTTAATCACTGTTAGTACTCCACTACTAAAACCTCTACTTGAGACTGTATACTGAAACTCCTGAGTTCTCCTTTCCTATTACTTGTATATAAGAACTAGTAAGTATACTGTATTTTGCTAGTTTAGTAATCAAATATAACAGTTAAACAACAGCCCTAGTGTTCTTTGGTAATATACTACTTATCATAACTTACTCTTTTTAGACTCTGCTTTATTTTTGAAGTTGCAATCTTATAGTAGACAAATAGTATAACATATAATCTAAACCCAAGATCATTAGGAAGTTTGTATCACTGTATAATTTGCATGAGTTTCTATATCTAGTATGAACTCTAAGCTAAGCCTGTAAAGTTTTTTTCTCTAGTATAAACTATACTTGATATTGTTACTATTTTTTTACTTACTAAGCTAATTTTCATACCTAATATTCTTCAATAGCATTTTTTCTTTGCCTTTTATAGCCATATCTCCTAATATCTAAACAGTGAGAAACTCTGGCTTGAGTAGTATCATGTCTCAGTTATTCTGGAATTTAGTACTATGATTAATCTACTGTGAAAGTATGTTGGGCTTTTCTGTAGACCTTTTAAGATAATGGTACAACACAAAATCAAACTGTACTAAGTATAAAAACTACTAGACTTGTCTTTGGTCTAGTTTTTTGGTGGTTATGAAGTACTTGAGGTTTTTATAGTTTATTTAATCTCCTTATTGTATATTTTGTATTTATATTCTACTAAAAATAGAAACTTACTAAGAAAAGTGACCAGATACTATCTATGATCTACTTTGGAGATCTAGGAGAGTACTACTATGGTTGTGAAGTCTGAGCTATTTGTTTCAATACAAAAGATATTATAATTTAAGACTTATAGAGTAAAGTTAAGAAAGAAATCTTATATTAGGGTTAACATAAGAGAACTTGATGAAGTTTCAAGTACACTGGGCTAATGGTCTGTGCTATACTAAACCTAGTCTATTCTAAAGAGTATATATATTATATACTGTTGATATATATATATAATATAATATAATTATTTTAGAACCTTCTATATTCTTTTATATAACATATAATCATGTGACTGTGACTATGATATGTGATGGATGGATGTGATATAGTATCACATGTAATGTCACATTAATCCCAACTCTAAGTTCAAAATAAAAAATAAAATAAAAATAAGAAGAAAAATAAAAATAAATAGAGTCTATCATTTTCAACTCTAACAGAAGAGAGAAGAAGAGTCTAGAGATATCAGTACTGGTATTGTAGTAATAGTATCCTTAAGTATATTAAAAGCTGACTATTGTATGAAGTTTGAAGTTTATATATTATTGCTTTTTATAGTATTAAAAAGAAAACAAGTAATATTAGAAAAGCTATGAATAAACCTCTGATAAAAATTAGTAAACCTAAGAAATACCTGCAGTTCTATATAAGTAGTTGAAATAGACTAGTCTTGAATATTGGTTATCTTTATAGAATTTATCTTGATTTAATTTTCAGAAATAACTGTTAGAGTTAAAGATAGTAGACTCTATTTATTTTTATTTCTTTTCTCATTTTAATTTTAATTTTTCTTATTTTGGACTTAGGATTAGGTATTAGTATAACATTATACTAGATTGTTACAAACTATCACACAACATATCATAGTATTACACATCTATTATATATTACTATCACTGTTATATGATTACATGTTACAAAGAAGGATGTAGAAGGTTCTGGAATGATGATGTCATATATTATTATCATATATTGACCTTATAGATAACATATAATCTTTAGAGTAGATTAGATAAGATCTTGTACAGACTAACTGGCAAGTGTATATAAGGTAGATATTTTGTACTAGGAACTTTATTAAGTCCTCTTTTGTAAATTCTATACAAGATCTCCCTTTTGCTCTATTACTTAAGTCTAAGTCATAACAATAACCAGATTTAAGTATTTGATATACAGTTTGTCAAAATCATACTTTTCAGAATATAAAAACAACTTGTGCTTGGCCACAACCTTTAGAACCCTGTACACTACTTTATAGTGTTCTTCTAGTATTGTTACATCCTGTTCTAATTATATCTGTCCCAACTCACAGATAACTTCCTTTCTCTCATCTATGCTTTCCAATCTTATTCAGTGCAGATCATATCTCTCTATTCTATCTTAGATGTCCTTATTGGCTTTTGTTAACTTCATGGACCTCTATTCTCTGATATCTGAAGATCATTAGAAATCAGGGTAACTTGCTTAATAGCCTCTATTTCAGATAACTACTCTAGATAGTATATCTAGTATATAATCTGGTAGTTTATACTATACTAGTTATCTTGAAAATCAACTAAAACTAACACTCATTTCTAGTATTAATAGTGACATATCTTGTTACCTGCAAGTGGTTTTCCATTTGCTAAGTTTCCAAGTCCTATTTTAAGATATGTGACTAGTATAGCTAGTAGAAGTACAGTATATAAGCTAAAGTCAAAGATTATTCTAACTTATCTTCTGTATTCTTGGATAATGCATTATTCTCTTATTTGGACTTTCAAGATACCCTATCAGATCTTAAATAATGAGGTATAAACTGTATCTAACAAGTATCTGAATAAAGATCAGTATACTATCCAAGTATACTATCATGATTTCTTCTAATATGAGATCCTAAAAGATATTATGTTTTATGCAGAAAGTAGTCTTTCACTTGTCACTAGGCTTGATATGAACATTGTTGAAGTATCAGTGTATATCTAGCTTGGTGAAGTATCATACATCTTTGAGTTTCATAACAAGCTTAGAAATTAAGAGAAATACTTGTTTTTAATTGTAAGTATATTGAGATTTCTATAGTTCTGTACTAGATAGAGAGATCTATTATTTTTCTTGATAAAGAATACTAGCATGGCTATAGAAAACTTTGATGGTATGGTTCCATTTGTAGTGGTTATAGAGGATATCAAAATCTTTCTTAGTAAAAATAGATTTAAACTGTTACATATGTAGGAGAAGGTTTTATCTGGGACATGGTTTTTATAGAAGACTTTGAAGAGATATTAGAAGAGAGTGACAGCTAGATAGAGATAGAGAGTAGAAGATTTAGAGAATAGCTAGGTCAAACAATAACAATCACCTGACTTTTTTTCTTGTACTGTATTGTAGTCTATAGAGTATTTCTTATATTTTTGGAATTTTTTTTATTAAACCAGAGAAAGAACCAGACTAATAGGTTTCCAGAGTATATATTTGATATTTTTTGGTTTTTCAGATATTTTAGCAATGTGAATAATATATAGAATATCTTAGTATTTATCACAAATAAGCTACTTACTGGTTGTGATACTTAAACTTAATGGTGTTTCAGAGATTCAGTATAAAGAGGTAATGATGAGTAGTATTAACAAGAATAATTGATGTTATTAAGTCTGAGGTCTAGCCCTCAGACACAAAGATATATATACAAAAGAGTAATGGTCCATGTGTAAGCTGTTGCTATCACATGATCAAAACTCATACCTGATAGGAGCTGTCATCTGTCATAGCAGCTGTCAGGCTAATTTTAGAAGGTAACTAATTATGTCACTACATCAATATGCTTATATCTCTACCAATACTTATTGCTTTGGGACACATTATATATTGTTGTAAACGGATTGATGAGCACTTTCCAATGCAAGTTCAATTGTGTAAATCTGTTCAGCCATTCTTGAGATATTAGCAGACAAAGCTTTTATAGCTACTGATGGCCTGATATCTCAGTCATTTGTTGTCACTTTTGTACATCCTACACATATGCAAATAGCCTTTATTTGGGGCTTTCCAGTGCAACTTAGTTTGTAAAATTCAGTCCACTAGTTGTGGAGATACAAGCTGAATGAAGTTTGTGACAATATTATAACCTGCTAGTTGACCTTAGAGTTATATGTCTTTAGCTAAGTAAAGCTAAGAATAAGGTTTTGTTTATTCAAACTGGAAATAGTGAGCAAGATCTGCTTAGAGTGTAACTAATACTGCAATATTATATTTATAATCTCAGATATTTAGCTATTTTTATTCGAAGTGCTATTAACATTGTATATAAGTGGGGAAGAGATGGTATAGTGGAAGAGGCCCCTATTCATGTATATTATACCTACCTCAAACCTACTTGAGGTTATGGGTTCAATTCCTTAGTAGTCCTTTGTGTTAGGTAACTGTACAAAAAAGGTTAGAGTATTGATACTCCATACATAATTTCTTCCATAGACAAAGACTGCTATTGTGCCCTGTATAATAAATTGTTGACTTAAAAAAAACATTGTATATAAGTATAAGCCTCAAGAGCTTGTAAGTATTCAAGTAGTGCTTTTCTACAAAGCTATAATTGATAAAGATTTTAATAGTACCAGATGTTACAACTTAAGTTTCAAAGAGTTAAAACTAAAGAAAAGCCTTATATTAGGTTAACTTAATAAAGTTTCTAGTATAAAGTGTTTATGCTACACAAAATCTAACCTATCCTAAAGACTATGTGTTATTTATAAGATCAATATATAGTGAACATGTTATATAATATTATTGTTTTAGAATCTTTTATATTCTTCTATATGACATATAATCATGTGATTATCATATATGTGACTGATAATGTGTGACATCATAAACTATTCTTATGTTTCCAAAAGTGTGAATACTCATATATAATGTTATACTATATTTTAACCCAAAGTTCAAAATAAGAAAATAAATAGAAAAAAAATGAAAATAAAAAATAAAAATAAAATAGGCTAAGTTCATTATCTTCAACTCTGACATTAAATTTGACTAATATACATATAGAAATAGTCTTTACAGTATCAGTAGTTTTTAAAGAAATGATAAAAAATTGAGAAACTCTATAAGAATTGAGAACATTAATTATTAAATAAAGAACAAGCAAAGCTCTCTAATGGGCTATTAAGTAAAGAGTAGGGGAATTACAAGAGAACTCAACAAGGAGCCCTTGCTGCATTGCTCCTCTATTTATATAAATTACATGTGGTCTGTGCTACAACAATATTACTCCTGCCCTAATGTCCATATATCGTCCTCATGTCCTATTACTCATCCACATGTGTTTTCCATAAGGCCACCATGCTTCCTACATGTGCCCTAACATCATACCCTCTATCCTACTCCATTGTCCTACGTCATCACTCTTCATCTCTGTCATACATGCATATACTATGTGTGCACCATGAGGAACCCTTGTCCCTTGACATCACTCCTAACCCTAACTCCTACTCTAGACTCTTCCCGATCCTTCTAGACCACTCTAGACTACTCTAGCCTATATCACATAACTTCCAGGTCATGCACTCTCCATCTATTATAGACTAATAATATTACTACCTATCTTTGTCTGGCTAACCCTAACCCTAGCCAAAGTCTGTCTGCACTCTTGTCTTATAACAACTAGTGAATTACAGTATAACTACTAGTCTTATATACAAGGGGGTATTATAAGTGATACTTGAGATTTCAGTATTGAGACACTGACAGGAGTATGACTTTGCCATAAAAGACCAAGTCAGATAGGAGTATCTCCATTATAGAAGACAGAATCTCCAGATTGTTGTATTATTACATATGGGCATGTTGGAAGAAAGATAGGCTTTTTTTAGATGTTGACAAGATAGTATCACTACAGGAATGTATATTCTAGATGGGTAGACTTAGCATATGACAAATAAAGAAAATAGAAATAAAAACTAAAAAAATAAAAAATAAAAAATAAAATAAAATAAAATAGATTTAAGTCTAATATTTATAAATTTGATATTACAAGTCTGTAAGTTGTAAATATTTATAAGTTTCCATATTCTTTGATGTATTCAAGTCTTCTATAAGTTCCTTTTATTACTTAGCAGTTAATTATCAAATATCTAATCTTACCAAGTAGTCATGAACTATATAGTTTGGATCTTTATAGTAATAACATCTTTTAACAGAAATACTATAAAGTTTCCAGATAATGTTTATATTCATAGAGATATTAGAAGAAAGTACTGATAGTAGCTAGTATAAAGGTAATAACAAAACAGAAGGTAGCTATTTAGAAATAAGAAGAACTAAAAAAATCTGTAGGTTAGAAGTTAAAGAAGGTAGTAGAGATTATATATTGGGTTGATGGAAATACCTCATTTGCTTGTCTAGTCTATTTTATTCAATACATGGTTTTGAACCAAGTAGAAAGATTAGTATTAGAATTACATGTCACATAGCAAGTTATAAGTTATAGTCATATGATTATATATCACATAGAAGAATATAGAAGGTTTTAAAATAATGATATCATACTACATGTTAATAGTATGTAGTATACATATCCTTTAGGATAGATTAGGTTTAGTATAGCATAGACCATTAACTAAGTATATATAAGATAGATACTTTGTATCTGGAACTCTATTGAGTTCTCTTATGTATACTTTATATAAGATGCTTTTTCTGACTTAACTCTAAGTTTTAAATTGTTATATGTAACAGTTAGTATCTTTAGACCTTTTTACTAATAGAGTTATAATCTGATTCTAGATCACTATTTAGAGTCTGTGACAGAACTTAACTATAATGTAAAATTTAGTATAGTTAGCTTTTGAGATTAGAGTTTAAAACTTATCTAGGTAGTTTTTTATAATATGGCTTTTATAAATATGCTAATTAAGTATAACCTATCTTCAAAAAAATCTAAGAGAACAGAATAAGATTTTTCAAAAATGGCTACTATTTTAAATAATTTACTGTCTATTACAATCTAGCAAAACAATGCTAAGCTAACTATCAGAATGATAGTGTACAGATAGTTAGAAGCATAAGTAAAAAAATTAGAATATTATTTAAAAAAACAGGATATACTTGGTATTTGATAAAGAGTAGCTGATAATGATCTCAGAGATCTTTTAGAGAACTATACATTAATATAGAGTTTAGTAGTATATAGTAAGAAGAACTAAGAGTTCTATAATAGAATTTAGTAATGTTATAAGAAAGGATAGTTTATAAAGAGAACTAACTGTTATATTCTGTTCAGATCATATTTGTTTCAACCCACAAATAACCTTTTCTCTCTTCTTTCAAATCTCTTCCAGTATAGATTATATATCTTCATTCTATCTCAGATGTTCTTTCTGGCTCTTGTTAACTTCATGAACCTCCATCTCCTAATATCTAAAAATTACTAGAAATCAGAGTAACTTGCTTAATAGCCTTTATTTCAGATAACTACTCTAAGTAGCATACCTAGTATATAACCTTGTAGTTTACACTGTATTAGTTATCCTGAGAATTGACTAAAACTGATACATATTTCTAGTATTAGTGACAATATACCTCATTATTCTCCAGTAGTTTCTATCTGCTAAGTTTTCTAAGTTCTGTTTCAAAATATATAACTAGTGTAACAAGTAGAAATACAACATATAAGTTAAAGCCAAAGGTTGTTCCAATCTGTCTTCTACATTCTTAGATAATATACTAATCAATATGTTTGGACTTCTAAGATGCCTTATCAAATTTCAGATTTTAAGGTATAAACTGTATCTAATGATTCTCTTATATCTCTCTTAGTAGTAGATAGTTTCTTCTAGCTTGTTAACAGCTTTGGCAATGGTGTTAATTAAGTAGAACTAAGCATAGCAGAGTTTCTTAAACTCTGACCAAGTAAAAACAGAAAAATCTCTTGTGTTGAACTCTTCTATAAATAGATTCTCAGACTACTTTACTACCTAGCTACTTCTGAAGAATAACAAAGTTTATAAGACTTTATTTTGGTCATAGATGAATTAGTCTATAGATAGCTGGATATATCAAGAATAAGAGTTAAGAAAGACTTATCTTATCTGCTGACTACTATTAAGTCTGGCAAAGGTAAAATATGGGGTTGAAAGTAATAAGGGAGATTTTTGAGTGTAGAAGTGTTAGTAGAGAATAGAAATCTTAATGTGGTTGGAAAGAATATATTTACTAGTGTAAGGGTGAGGTTTTATACTAAAGTGTACTAATCTTAGAGTTGGCTTATGAGACTGGCAAAGATGTTATTAGTATTATGTTCTGAGATATGCTAACACTTAGCTACCTTCTGTAAATAATACTAGAGGAGTCCTAGAATCTTGTTAGTATTAATAGAAATTATGGAGTGATCATTAGAAGTAAACATTTGTCAAGAGATAAGAAAGGAAAAAGGAGGTCAAGATATAAAGTAGATAATCCAAGACTACCAGACTTGTGATGCTTTAAGGTCTTCAAAAGAAGATTCTGTTAGTTTGTGTATATCTATGTTAATCTATTCTAAAGCTTATAACTAAGTTCTTCTAGCAAATTCTATAATGTTTTACTTATTATATAACTATGACTATAATAGGTATGATTATTGTGTATGATGTCACATCACAACCTCTTATTTAAGTCTAAGGAAGAAAATAAGAAAACTATAAAAAAAAAAGAGTAATAAAAGATGAGAAAAAACATATTCAAGTTCACTCTAGAAAGTTCTAATAATAATATTCAGTATCCTTAAAAAGTGCTTCCTAAGCATATGTAAAAGAGTGGTAATAAGATAGATAAGAGAATTTTACTCTTTTAAAACTTGGTAAGAGTAGTAATATTTCTGAGATTTAGTGAAAAGTATAATAGTAAATTTACATACTTTCTATAGATTATTTACTGTAAAAAGTTTGTTTACATTAACCTGACTTTTACAGCTATATATAAAATTTATAGATATTCATTTATAGAGTGAAAATCTTATGAAACAACTGTTAGAGTAACTAGTAGAGTTTACAGAGTTTTGTAAACTTTAATAACCTTCAAGAAGTCCTAAGTCTATAAACATAATATGTTATAATATGCTTAAACTCTTATATTTTATTCTTATTTTATTTCTATCTTTTTTAATTTGAATTTTCTTTTATTTTTTTTTATTTTTTGGATGATAAAGAGACATATGACTGTAATTATATGACACATTACATGACATAATGTCATAGGCCTAGAATATTTTAGGAAGAACTAGAAAGATGATAGTAAGGTATATATTTATAATATATTTATCTTATAATATATATATATAGTGCACTTATGGCTAATATATAAATATTAGGATAGGATTATTTATTATTAGTATAGACTATGTATTTATAGTATAAATATGGTAGCAATATATTAGGAACTTCTTGTTGAGTTTTTTTATGATTCCTATGAGATTATTACTTGTAAGACTACTTAATGTATTATTAACTATCTTAGTTAGTAGTTGCTACAATATAATAAGATAAGTATAGGTAGTACTTACCTTTATAAAGTCCTAATAGAACAAAATGAGGATTTCTAAGAGTAGTAACTATCCTAAATATCATAGTATACTTGGACTCTAATATTTTATTTTAATTTCTTTTTCTTTTTATCTATTTTTCTTGATTTGATTTTCTTTTTCTTTTAGACAATGAAGAGGCACATGACTGCAGTCACATGATGTGTCATATAATATGATATCATGAATATGGAATATAGTAAAAGAAATCAGAACAAATAATGTCAGAGACATATCTGCCTTATAGTAATAGTATGGTGAACTTATGAACAACATGTATACTTTAGGGTAGGATTATTTATTACTAGCACAGATCATGATTCTTTTGTATAAATAGTATAGGAATGCATCAGAAGCTCCTTGTTGAATTCTCTTGTAATCTCCATAAGATGCTTTACTATTGAGTTTATCTTAGTAACACTATTAGTTTTTGTGACTAGTGGTTACTACAACACTAGATACTAATAGAGTTCATTCTAATCTAGCAGAATAGTACTGATATATAATAACAGCAAGATAGTTAGGAACTCTTATAAAAATATCTAAAATTCTACTAGAAGGAAAAAGAAAATTTACAGTAGTTATACTTAAAGAGTTCAAGAGTAAAGATTGACAATAAGGGCCTCTTAGAAGTCTAAATAAGTGGTTCATATGTTATCTGTAAATACAAAAGTGGAGATTAGAATAATCTTTAGCTTCAGCTTATATACTATATCTCTACAAGTAGTACTAGTTATATATTTTGGAAGAGCATTTTTAAAGACTGGAAATATAAAACTATTTGAAGGTGGTAAGGTATGTTGTTGTCAACACTAGAAGTTAGTGTCAGTTTTGGTTGATTTTCAGGATAAACTATTACAGTATAAACTACTAGTTTATATACTAAGTATACTATCTAGAGTAATTATTTAGAATGGAGACTACCATACAAGTTACTTGAAATACTGATGATTCTTGAATGTCAGAGATAAAGATTCATGGAGTTCACAAGAGTCCAGTGAAAACATTCAAGATACAGTTGATCTGTACTAGAAGAAATTGGAAAGTATAGATAAGGGAAAAGTGTTATTTATAGATTAGAACAGATATAGCTAGAATAGTATATGACATAAGGTCACTTAAGAAAGACTGTAGAGTCTGGTGGGGATAAGAGAGTACTAGGTGATAGGGGTGAGAATCATGTGGAGTTTGATGAAGTTAGAGACAGGTTCTCTTATAACAATCTTCAAATTATAGTTTGTACTATATAGTATATATTATAATTTTTTGGTTAGTATTAGGACAACTGAACAAAGTCTGTGGAGATTTGTAGAGTTTATATATACTTCTACAGTTTATTCTAATCTAATAGAACAGTGCTAAAATAAGTATGATAGTTACTGAATAGTTAGAAATTATAATGGAAATATCTAGAAGATTACTTAGAATAGTAAGAGATATAGAGTAACAATGATAGGATCAGTGATTGCAGATGGGTTCAGGATAGTAGTATATGGGCCTGTGATAGTGTTTTTCTTATTGTTGAATATTATGGGCTTTGTGTAAGATTTGGATTGAGCAGTGAATATTATTGGCTTTTTGTAGGGTTTTGTTAGAAGTTTAAGATAGTAGACTCTAAATATTTTCTTTTCTTTTCTATTTTATTTTCCTTTATTTTCTATTTTGAGAACTTAGAGTTAGGGTTAGAGTGATATCATAAGCATGCTGTCACACATTGGTCACATCAGATAACATAGTAACAGTAATGGTCATAGAGAAAAATATAGAAGATTCTGAAAGAATGATATCATAACAATATGTTTTACATATGGTGGTATTGAGGCAAACACATGGTCTTTAGGGTAGGCTAGAAAAGTAGTAGTATAGACTATCATAGTTTAGTATCAAAGATAGACAATTCTGTACAGTGCTCTTTATCAAGTTTTCTTATATAAACCCTATACAAGATTTCTTTTCTTGATCCACTCTAAGGTCTTGAGATCATAACATTAGAACTCGATTTCTCTTCTGAGACTGTCCAATACAAGACTTTCACATACTTTCACTTATTCTCTTATCATCCTCAACCAAAGAGTAATACTATCCTTTAGTTAAGAAAGAACTGCCGGACTCAAGGTATAAGGGATATACTAGTTAGGCAGGGGAAGCTTAGCCATTTTTTTGTATCAAAGCCCACTGGTACATTTCAAATGTATGACTTTTTGTAGATGTGATCTATACCTTTTCACTTAATAGCTTTGTACTACATCTCCTCTTGTGAGATATCTATATAGGAGAACAGCAGGCATTTTTAAGATCTTGCTTAGAGTAGAATAGTATTCTTAGACTAAAATTATATACTCTTTTCTTAGGTTAAAGGTAGTCAGTGGATAGTATAAGGTGGAATAAGAAGAGGGCCCACTAGCACTTACAGAGATTGTATCAAGTTCAGAATACGATTTGGAGAGCGAGGCTAACACAACTTCCTCTCTATTACCAATATATACATTATCTCCCCCATGTTACCACCATTATTACCTTCACTAATTGATTTCTTCTCTATCTATAATACTATGAGTCACCACGACTTATATGCAATCATTAGACAACAACAGAAGCAGTTGGTGGAAATGCAGGTATAGATACAAGCTCTAATTGCAGGTGGAGCAGTAGCAGGAAGAGGAGTGTTAGAAGAGTCCAACACAGAACCTAACATAGAGATAGCCAAGCTACCAGTTTTGAATAGAAAAGCAGAGAGAGTAGAAGAGTTTATTATAGCATATAAATTATATTTGAGGATAAAAATGAGAGAAGCAATAGTAGAAGAGCAGGTTTAATGGATACTATCACATATATAGAGAGGATCAGTAGATGTGTGGAAAGAGAATATGTTAGAAGATTTGGAAATAAGAGAACTAGAATATGAGTTAGCAGGGGAATTTTTGGCAGGATTGAAAAGAGAGTTTGAAGGAGGAGATAAAGAGGCAGTAAAAGTAGCAGAGCTGAAAAAAATAGAATAAGGAGGGAAAACAATAGAAGAATTTGTACAAGAGTTTAAAAGAGCAAGAGGGAGTGGATACAAAAGAAGACTATTAGTGGAAGAATTCAAGAGGAGAATGAGTAGAGCAATCAGGAGGAAGCTGATGGAGGCAAAAAGACCTCCCACAAGCATTGAGCAATAGTATGAATATGCTACTAACTTAGATAGGCATTGGAGAGAAAGTAAAAGGGAAGAAGAAAGGATAAGATGGTAACAGGAACAGGGAAAACAAGCTCCAAGACAGAATAATGAGGCACAACAATTGCCACAACCTCAAGTATGGCTAAGGAGGCAAGAAATACCTCAACAGCAGGTGCAAGCAGCATATATTCCAATGAAAGGAGTAGAAAGAACAAATATAGTAATGGTGTACCCACAGCAGAGGGTAGGATTTGCACAGTGCAATCCAAGTACTATGGATGTAGATAGGAGAGAAAATAGGAATTGCTATAATTGCAGAAGATTTGGACATTTGGTAAGGAATTGTAGGAATAGAGGGATAGGAAATAGAATTGGGAATGGAAGAAGATTGGAATATGGGCAAATATTGATGATTGAGAAAAATAGCAGATAAAGTAATTTAAATGGGAAGGGAGATCTAGCAGTCTTTGACTAGATCTTAATAATAACAGATTTGCAGTACTCTCTAGAATAGTGGACAATATATCTGTGTGCAACCTGTATAAAGGGGATATGTTAAGAGAAATCATAGTGAAAATAGGGTTGGAAAGAATTGATATGTAAGAAGGAGTAACAGTGGAAGCATTGTTGGATAGTGGGGCTATGGAACAAGTGATGAGTTCAGAGTTTGCAAGGAAGCAAGAGTTCAAGTTGAAGAAAATAGAAAAAACAATTTATGTGAGAAATGTAGATGGAATATTGAATAAAGAAGGGCTGATAGAAAATACTGTGAAGGTTAATATCTATTATCAAGGATACAGGAAGAGGACAGAGATAGATGTGATAGGAGGTCAGAAGTAGAATGTAATTTTGGGAATGCCATAGCTAGCTTATCACAATTCTGAGATTGACTGGAGGACTGGGGAGGTGAAGATGATGAGGTATCTAGAAGAATGTGGAAAGCAATGGAGGCCAAAGCAAGGAAAGTCAGGATGGCAGAAGCAGAAGGAAGAGGAGAAAAAAGAAGAAGAAGTAAAGAAAAGGGATGAGAGAGAGGAAAAGAAGAAGAAAGAGAAGAAAAAGGAAAAGCAACCAAAGAAGTTAGAAGTACAAAAGATAGTAGAGGAGCAGAAGATTTGGGATGAGGAAGAGGAAGTAGCAAAGTTAAAGAAGAAGGCAAAGAAATTGGTCCCAGAAAGGTTCTATAAGTGAATCTATGTCTTTGGAAAAAAGGCCAGTAAACAGATACCTACAAAGAAGCTATGGAATCATACAATAGACATGAAGGAAAGGTTTGTGCCAAGGAAGAAGAAGAAGTACCCATTGTTGAGGAAAGAGAGGGAAGAGGTATATGAGTTTATAGCTGAACAATTGAGGAAAGAGTATATTAGACTCTTGAAGTTGTCTCAAATGGCACCAGTGTTTTTTGTAGGAAAAAAGAATGGGAAGAAGAGGATGGTGCAGAACTATAGATATTTGAATAAGTGAACTATTAAAAATAACTATCTATTGCCTCTTATTTTGGACATAGTAGAAAACATAGGTACAAAAAGGGTATTTACAAAGATGGACTTATGATAAAGATATAATAATGTGAGGATAAAGGAAGAAGATGAGTGGAAAGTAGTGTTTACAATACCAGAGGGATCATTTGAACTAACTGTGATGTTTTTTGGATTAACAAATTTACCAGTGATGTTTCAGGCTATGATAAATGAGATTTTGTAGGATCTTATCAATACTGGGAAAGTAGTGAGCTTTATAAATAACATAATTATTGGAACAGAAAGAGAAAAGGGACACAAGAAGTTGGTAGAAGAGGTAGTAAGGAGATTGGTAGAGAATGATCTATATATAAAGCCAGAGAAGTATAAGTAGAAGGTGAGAGAAGTAAGATTTTTAGGAGTGGTGATAGGACTGAAAGGGATAAAAATAAAAGGAGTATTAGACTGGCTGACATCAAAGTATGTTAGGGATATATAAAAGTTCTTAGAATTGGCAAACTACTATTGTTAGTTTATCAAGAACTTTGTGTCTATAGCTAGACCCTTGTTGTCAAGATTGTTGACGGTGAACTTTATTTTATTTTCTCTTTTCACTTTATTTTATTTTTCTTTTCTTTTCTTTTTTTCTTTTTAATTTTCTATTTTTAGAACAACTCGGGTTAGGGTTTATCAGTCATGCTGTCACATCAGTCACAAATTGATGGCGTAGTCACAAGACTGATCATGGGACTTAGGAGAATGAAGTAAAAGGGTCTGGAACAAAGTGACGTCATACAGCATGGACAACACATACTGGACTCATGTTATACTCATAGTCGTTTAGGGTAGGATGCACAGTAGCTAGCATGGACCATGGGTAATAGTATATAAGGTAGACTACTTTGTCTTAGGAACTCTATTGAGTTCTCTTGTGTTACTCAATACAAGAGTTGTTCTATTGCTTAACCCTTTGAGCTTTAGTTCATAACACTTGTATGATATAGTAAAAAAGGATCAGAAGTGGGATTGGTCAGAGAAGCAGGAGAAGACATTTGAGGAGTTGAAGAGGAGATTCACAAAGGAACCAGTGCTAGCAGTGCTGGATCTAGATAAAAAAATAAGGATGGAAGTAGATGCATCAGATTATATAATAGAAGGAGTATTATCTATGGAGTATAAGAATGGGAAGTGGAGGCCAGTAGCTTTTCTCTCAAAATCTCTATATGAGACTGAGAGAAACTATGAGATACATAACAAAGAGATGCTTGCAGTAATCAGGGGACTAGAAAATTGGCAGTATTTATTAGAAGGTGCTAAGTACAAGTTTGAGGTCTGGACTGACTATAAGAATTTGGAATACTTTATGAAAGCACAGAAGTTGAATTGAAGACAGGCATGTTAAATCTTATATTTGTCAAGGTTTGATTTCACTTTGAAATATATACTAGAAACAAAAATGAGGAAGGTAGATAGACTTAGTAGAAGACTGGACTAGAAAGTAGAGGTAGAAAAATATAATGATAATCAAGTATTTATTAAGGACTGTTAGTTACATAGTTTACATGAAGTAGTAATCTTTGTCACTATATGTATCTTATTGTTGAAGATGAACTCTACAGTTGCCAACCATTCTGACCAATTAATTTGTCTATGATTGATACATATCCTTAGATACTGTTTTAGCTCTTGGTTTTCTCTCTCTCTCTGTTTGTTTGTCTGTAGATAAAAAGCTGTTGATAGCTTTGTTTCTATCCCTAATATTTCATTCAACTTCTTTATCAATCCCACTACAAACTGAGACTCTCTATCCAAAATCATACTCTCCAGTAACCTATGTAATTTCTACATATTGTCTCTAAATAACCTTTCTAACTCTTCTGCTGTTATTTCCTCTGTTAGCACTATAAAATGCAACATTTTTTGAAAACCTATCATATACTATCAAAACTGAGTTATGACCCCTAGATACTAGTCACTTTATAATAAAGTCTACTAATATATATTGCCATGGTCTTTCTGGTACTGTATTTGGTCTCAATTTTCCTGCTGGCATCTCTACTCTATTATTCATCTTTTAACACTAGTCATATCCTTCTATATATTGCTTGACTTATTTCATAACTCCTGGCTACCAATAATTTCTAGTAATCAACTCTACTATCTTCCACTGTCTTTCATGTTCTACTATTGGTGTATCATAATATAGCTGAATAATCTCCAACCTCAAACTCTCATCTTTTGAAATATATACCTTTCTCTCTTTTAATACTAATCTGTTCTTAATCTGCTATTCATTATTTCTCAATACTTTAACTCCAGCCTTTTTCATCTCTTCTACTACTTTCATTACCTCATCATCTTTTACTTCTGATTTTTTAATCTTTTTTATAATTTCTTCCTCTACTCCCTTAATCAACAGCTGTTCTTTTTCCATTACTTTAATTTTCAACTATTTCTTCTTTAACATTACTTGATTTATTGTTTCTCTACTCTCTCTGTCCAATCTGCTCTCCTACTCAAGCTATTTGCTCATCCTATACTTTTACTGGCTATATACTTTAAGATGAAATCAAATCTTGACAAATACAAGGCCTATCTATCCTGTCTTCTATTCAACTTCTAAACTTTCATAAAATACTTTAAGTTTTTATGATTGGTCCAAATTTCAAACTGACTCTTGGTTCCTTCTAAGAAATGCTTCCATATCTCTAAACATCTAATAATGACTAATATTTTTTATTGTGAATTTCATAATTCCTTTCAGCTTCATTTAATGACTTCAAAATATAGACTACTGGCCTCTACTTCTCATTCTTACACTTCACATTGATAATACTCTACCTGTAGCAAAATCTGACACATTTTCTTCTATTCTTATTTCTTTATCTAAGTCTGGTATTACTAAGACTATTTCTGTTATAAACCCTTTAATTCCTTAAATTCTCTCTGCTGTATTTCTCCCCAATTCCACTTTATATCTTTCCTTATCATTTCATACAGATGTTTTGCTATTCTAGTGAAATCTTTGACAAACTATTTATAGTAGTTTGCTAACCCCAAAAACTTTTGTACATATTTCACACTTCTTAATACTAGCCAATTTATTACTCTTTGTACTTTCTCCTTCTCTATTTTCACTCCATCTGGTTCTATCACAACTCCTAAAAACCTAACCTCTTTAATCTTCTATATATATATTTCTGGTTTTATAAGTAAGTCATTCTCTACCATCCTTTTTAGTACTTCTTCCACAATATTATCATGTCTCTCCTCTGTTTCCATTCCCACCATCACATTGTCAATAAATACCACTACATCTTCTGCTTTTATCTTAGCAAGTCATCCATTATAGCCTGGAAAGTTGCCAGTGAGTTTGTCAATCTGAATAATATTACTGTCAGCTTAAAGATACCCTCTGGAGTTGAGAATGCTGCTTTCTACTCATTCTCTTCCTTAATTCTCATATTATTATACTCCTACCTAAAATCTATCTTTGTGAATATCTTTCTTTTTCCTATATTATCTATTAGATCTAAAATCAGTGGTAATAAATAGTTGTTCTTGATTGTCCAACTGTTTAGATATCTGTAATTTTGCATCATCCTCTTCTTTAGTATAAAGAACACTAGTGATATCTGTAGTGATTTTGATGGTCAAATATAGCCCTTTCTTAACTGATCTTTTATAAACTTCTCAACTTCCTTTCTCTCTACTTTTAATAATAGATATATCTTTCACTTTTTTGGAACAAATTCTTTTTTGAGATCTATAACATAATCTCATGTTTTCCTTGTTAGCATAATCTCCAACTCTTTCTTTTTAAACATTTTCAAATACTTATGGAATCTTCTAGGAACTATCTCTTCCACCATTCTGATTTTTATCAAATCTTCCTCTTCTTTCTGTTTTTCCTCTATCATTCTTGCTATCTCTATTTTTTCTTCAACTATTAGTTTTCTAAATTCTTTCTTCTTTTTCTTCTGTTCTTTCTCCTTCTGTTTTTGTCATCTTGGCTTTATTTGTTTTGCCTTCTACTGTTTCTTACATTCATCTAAACATCTTGTTATCTTTACTTTCCTAGTTCTCCAATTAATTTCTGGATTATGGCATACCAGCCACAAAATCTCTAATATTATACTCCATTTCTACTTTTCTATTACATCTATTTCTGTTCTTTCTTTATGCTCTCTGTAAAATAATTCTATCTACACTATATGCTCCATTGGTTCTATAAGGAAACCTAACCCCAACACCAAATATTACTATCAAACCCTATGATATTTGCTCACCCAAATCCTACCACTTTCCACTACTAGTAATAGAGTTTGCTTATAACCAACATTAACACCCACTAAGTCTAAGTCTTGACTGTACCTCCTCACTGCCCCTATAACTATCTTTCTATGCCTCTAGCTACTATTAGATGAATTCTACCAGTTTTGGACATTATTCTAGATGCTTTTATTATTTTATTATCCTAGCTAAGACTTGTATTATCAATACAAGTTTGGACTGCTATTGTTTTATATAATTGGAATAGACAAGCTCAAGTATTTAGAGTAGCTGCTACTTCTAGGAAACCTCATTCTGTTCTCATAGGTTTCTTAGAGCAAACTTTATGAAACTTTATGGACTTTTATCAGTTGCCTTAATAGGTTTTTCATGATTAAAGGTGCTGTCTATATTCTTCACATATATTAGTCTATCTAACTTTTTCTTTCTAAACTTGCTCTTCCTCACAAATTCCAAACTCATCATTATTCCTATTGCTTCACTATTTAATAATACCTCTACTATAATCCCTTTCTTATCTTCTTTCTGCTTTAATCCTATCTTAACCATTACTTTTCTTAATAATTTTTCTTCCTTTTCTCCACCATTCCTACTGTTCTCTGCTTTTATCTTTTATACTTCTATGTTGTAAACTTAAGACCTTAGAGTTGGTCAAAAGAGTAAACCTTATATTGGATTGACATAAGAGAACTTGATAGAGAACTTTATACAGAATAGTCTATCTTATATATACTAAAACTCCATGGTCCATGCTAACTACTTCTAGCCTACCCTAAACAGCCATATGTTTGCCTTAAGGTTCACAGGTGTTGCATCTGTTGTATGATGTTATCCTTCCAGAACCTTCTATATTCTTCTATGTATCTCATGACTTGTGACTATATGATCTGATGTGACTGATGTATGACCATGTGATCTGGTCACCCTAATCCTAGTTCCAAGAATAGAAAGGAAGATAGTTTGAAAAGAAAATGAAAATGGAAAGGAAATGAAATTAATTTAGAGTCTACTGCTTTCAGTTTTGATATTTTACTGGTTTTTTCTTCTTCAATCTTTCTTTTCTCAATATTACCTTTTATCTTTTCCTATCTCTTTTTCACTTCTTTTTTTTCATATTTATTACTCTACTTTTTAATACTTCAAATTTGTTTGAGAGCATTGATGTTGATCTCTCTTCTCCTCTGTTCTCCACATTCTTGCAATTACAATTGATATACCCAAAACTTTCACAAACAAAATATTTTCTTTCCATTATTGCTTTTTTTCTATTTTTATTTTCTCTGCTTTCTATCATTTTCACACTCTCTTTACTCTTCTTTTTTTTCTTATCCTTATCTTCTCTACTCTTCTCTACTTATTGTCCAGTTTCTTCCTTCCTTCTTCTCTGTTCTTCTTCTTCCAATCTTTTTTGTATTCTTTTCTCTTCAATTCTTTTTCTTGCTTTTTATTTATTTCTTGCTTATTTCTTTTTATTATTATCATCAATGTTTTTTGTAATCCCAATATTTTTATATTATTTTCCATTATTGTTTTCAACAACATAGTTGCTTCTTCTTTCCCTATATCTCTAATCCACCCTTCCATATTTATCTGACTTATATTCACAATACTCTAGTTAAAACTGCTTATTTTCATGACAATGTAAAAACAATATTCTTTAAAAATGTTTCTCTATAACTGACCTCACACTATCTACTGACTACCTGTCTACTGCCATACTAACTACTGCTCTAATCAAACTATTACACTAATATCTATTTTCTTACTGGACAATACTGTTTCTCTATATGGAAAGATCACAATGAATCTTTAGCATAAGGCTTTTACTTGAAATAACAAGTATACTAATAGAATACCACCCAATTAAATGATAAGTATGTCTAGCTGGCAACTTGAGTCTGGTTACTAATATCTATGACAATCTTCCAGTAGCTACTATCCATCTCTTAAGTCTAGAGTCTGGCTATGAATGGTTTGTGGTAATTAACTATACTAGTTGTATACTAAGGATAATAAGAGAGTTAAGAAAAGAAGACTATATTATTACAAAATGAACTACTTACTTATTTGTGATATCTGAACCTTAGGTGCACTTTCAGAGGTTTAGGAGTGATTTAGAAGTTTAATAATGATGACAATAATGATTAAGATCAATACAGATAATAAAGGATAAAAATTGATGTAAATTGATGTTATTAAGTCTGAGGTCTAATTTTCAGACACAGAAGTATATATATAAAAGAGTGATAGTCTGTACACAAGCTGTTGCCATCACATGATCAAAACTCATATCTGATGGGAGCTATCATCTGTCATAGCAGCTGTTAGGCTAATTTTAGAAGGTAACTAATTATGTCACTACATTGATATGCTTGTATCTCTACCAATACTTATTGCTATGTAATATACCATATATTGTTGGAAACAGTTTAATGAGTACTTTCCAACACAAGTTTGGTTGTGTGAATCTGTTCAGTCATTCATGAGATACTAGCAAATGAAGATTTTACAGTTACTGATGGCCTGATATCTCAGTTGTTTGTTGTTGCTTTTGTACATCCCATATATATGCAGATAGCCATCATTTGTAGCTTTCCAGCACAAGTTAGTTTGTAGAAATAGGTCTACTGGCTGTGGAGATACAAGCTGAATGAATTTTGTGACATATATGATGTAGTATTCTTAAGAGTAGTTGAGTTCTACTATTGTAGCAACCACTAACCAAGACAGTTAATAGTATCACAAAGTAGTCTTACAAGTGAGAGTCTTATAGGGATCATGTCATATGTTAGATCTACCTATTTGGAAGATATGTCTCCATTATTGTGGCAACTACTAATCACAAAGACTAATAGTAGTATAATAAGTAAATCTCTCAGTAGGATATCAAGTGGAAATCACAAGAGAACTCAACAAGGAGTCCCTAATGTATTGCTATCCTATTTATACTATAGGTACATGGTCCATGCTAACAATAAATAACCCTATCCTAATGTCCATGTATAGTCTATGTGTTAACCTCATGTTTTCTATAAGAATATCATACCATATATATGTGTTCTGATGTCATTCTTCTAGTTCCTTCTCTCAAAGTTTAGGCCTATGATCTCACATCATGTAACATGTCATGTGACTGCAGTCACATGCCTCTGCATCATCAAAATAAAAAATAAAAAGAAAAGAAATATTAAATCAAGAAAAATAAAAGAAAAATGTTAGTGTTTAAGTATACCATAACAGTATTCCCTTTAAGATTCTACCTCTGAAAAAACTTGCCTCCCCTTCCCCTATCTTCTTCTCTTTTTATCTTGTCCAATTCTCTCTAACTTCTTCAAATACTCATTCTCAAACTTGTTATTATTCCATCCAAACAAAATTCTTGCTGTATACTTTTCTGGTAACTTACTTCTCTTAAACTTCTCTGCTTCTGGGTTTAACTCTCCCTCTATTGCCTTCTGTTTTTCTTTTCTCTTCTCAACCTGTTGTATTTCTTCTTCTCTTATTTCCTTCTCAAATTCTTTTACTAAGTCTATCACATTTTTCAAATTTTCTATCTCTTCCCAAGTGTCTTCTTCTGCCATATAACTCTTTCATCTCACTAAATACTTTGGTTTCTCTCACCTCTCTCATTTATCCAAAATTTTCTTTACTTCATACTTCTTCTCCTCTTCTATCTCTACTAGAGGAGGTGAAATCTTCTTTTGTCTCTTTACCTACTCTTGATACTTCACTATTCTTTTCATATTAACCACTGGGTGTATTCTTAACAATGCCAGTAACTCTAACTCCACCACAATTTCTGATATGATTTTCTTGACTATGTAAGGTCCAATATATTTCTCTATTGTCATATACAAGTCCACCTGTCCGGAAAACTACATCCCTGTAGTGATGCCACCTCTGAATCATACAAGCCCGCCTTCCATGGCGGCTACCTTTCTTGCAACACGTCTTATGGTGGTGCTGCAACCCTCCAGATATTCCGTCTTACACGGCGGAGATACTCCTATTCAACTCAGTCTTCCATGATGGAGTTGCTCCTGTCAGTGTCTCAACACTGAAACCTCTGCTTAGGGCAATAGGGGTTTTACCACTGAAACCCCAAGCATCTCCTATATTATCAGTTTGTATATAAGACTAGTAGTTACACTGTAATTCACTAGTCTGATAATCAACAAAGATAATCTCTTATTGAACTCGATCTCCAGTGTTCAATGGTGACACAGCAATCAGTACTTACTTCCACTCGGACTTCCTCTCCTTCATCTAAAGTTGTGACCATGTGGCAGACAGACGACGCAGCACATAAGCTGAAGCCAAGGTCGTTCCACAAGTCTGCTCATCTCCGAGTCCATCCTGCAGACTTCCACCCCAGTGTGAACCGCGCCTGACAGTATTATCAGACTCCCAAGTCTGCTGTCGCTTCTGAGCAGTTCTGTTTGCTAAACCCTCTGTCACAGTTCCGTCTGCAATCCATTCCACTTTGCACTTAAAGTCCAAATAGCTTCCTCTCGCCATAATTCCTCAACTCCAGTCCCACTGCTTGGGACACCCTTCAACACGATCTTGCGTTTCAGTGAACCAATGGCTTATTTTCCAAACACGCCACGACACTCAAGACATATCCATCAGCGAGGCCATTCATCTCCGAGGTCTCCCTCTAGCACAATTCAACCTGCCCGGACAGTTTCGCCTGTCCCTGGCTCAAGTATCATCCCTATGGACAATGATTCTAATTGGGAGGATGCTCCCACTACTAATCCTAATACTAACTTAGCAGCTAATAGACCCACGTCCTCTACTCACTTATGGTCAAAACCCCGTCGGAGCAATAATAATAATACTAATGAACAATTGGCCGAAGTACTTGGCCGACTTGCTAACACTCTCAATACTAATCAGACTCCCGCACCTAACACTAATTCTAGGGGAACTAAAGCCTGCATCTCCGACACTTTCAGTGGCACTAAGCCCGACAAGCTCAATAATTTCCTGTTTCAATGCAGGCTATACTTCCGTGCTAATCTGGTACAATTTGACATGGACATTGCGAAAATCAACTTCGCGATGACCTACCTTACTGGAGTAGTCCAGGACTGGTTTGAGGTGGGCCTCAACCAAGAAGACCAGGGCATCCTCCAAGACTGGCTCTCCAACTGGAACCTATTTGCGGATGAATTACGTCGACATTTTGGCCTCTCGGACCCCGTTGGTGAAGCGGCCAACATACTGGATAATCTCCGCATGAAGTCCGGCAATAAGATTTCCACTTACAATGTGGACTTCATGCGCTATGCCTCCCAATTAGGTTGGGGGAATAGTGTTCTGTGCCATCGCTATTACCAGGGGCTCTCCAATCAGATCCAGGATCCCATTTCCACCTGGGAACAAGGAAAACCCACCTCGTTCCAGGATATGTATGCCTTAGCGATGACTATCAATCACTGCTACTGAGAAAGAGACCGTGAACGCCACTGTGCAAGGCAGGTGGAGAAAGAGGCCCTTGAGTCTCACTCTCGGAAGCAAGGAAAAGCTTCCACCTCCAGTCCTGTCACGGCCTCCTAGAACAAGGCAAATCTGTCTCCAGTGGCCTCGTCTGCTAAGAATCCTTCTAAGCCATCTCCGTCCCCCGCTCCCAAGAAGCAACCTAATACTCCATGGGTGGACTTCTCTTCCAAGCTGGCCAGCAATGGCAAGTTGACCAGCGACGAGCGCAAGAAGCGTCTCAAAAACAATCTGTGTCTCTATTATGGTGCAGGAGACCACAAGTTGGGCTCCTGTCCCAAGAAGCAGACCACAGTCTCTCCCAAGGGCCACAGTGCTTCAGCAACTGCTGATATACTGGCAGCTGCCTCCAAGAAACCCTTGGAAAAATAGAGAGTGACCCCCAGGACTTCACACAGACTGAGGGTCACATTGAACTCCCCTGTGCAGCAACGAGTCCAATTCAACTCAACGCATCTGCTCTTTCTGATCCTCACTCACTTTTCATTTCCCTTACTTCTCCCTTGATCCTTGGTCAGGATCACCTTAACAAAATCCTGTTCCGAGCTCTCGTTGACTCCGGGTCTACTCATTGTTTTGTAGACTCTAAATTTGTGGACACTCACCACCTGAAGACATCTGCAACTCCTCTGGTTGCTCTCCGCTTGTTTGATGGCTCATCAAACAGCACCATCTTCAAAATTGCCAACTTGCCCATAATATTTTCCACCGGTGATTGTATGAATCTGGACTTCTATGTCACTCCGCTTGATTCTTCCTGCTCTTTGGTCCTTGGATACAACTAGCTCGCCTGACACAATCCACTGATTGACTGGGTAAATGGGCCGATAAACTTCTGTCCATCTTTGCAGGAAAATCTCGCTCCTTCTTGCATCGCAGCCAACACACCATTGGCATCTCCATCCTTTTTGGATACCCCTCTGCAATCATTGGACTCCACGGTTTCCATACCTGCATCTGAGACCTCCGTGTCTAACTCCGAGCGACCTAACATCGCTATCATTGGTGCTGCAGCATTCTTGTGTACATCAAAACTTCCGGGCTCCCACAATTTCGAACTCTGTCTTTGTTCTTCGGACATTCAGGCTAACTCTGCAAAACTTGCAGAAACTCCTGACCTCTCCAATGTCCCCTCCGAGTATCATGAATTTGCCAACGTTTTCAGCAAAACTAAAGCTGAAGTTCTCCCTCCTCATCGTCCTTATGACCTCAAAATCAATCTGAAAGAGGGTGCTCAACCTCCAGTTGGCCTTATATACTCTCTTTCAGTATCTGAACAAGAGGCTCTGAAGGAATTCATTGAGGAAAATCTTAACACGGGTTTTATCCAACCAACCTCATCCCCGCACAGTGCACTGGTCTTATTCGTTAGGAAGAAAGATGGTTCACTGCGCCTTTGTGTCGACTTCCGTGGACTTAACCGCATCTCCAAAAAGGATTGTTATCCACTCCCGCTCATCTCCAATCTACTGGACTCACCTCGCAAAGCTCGGGTTTACTCAAAGATAGATCTTTACCATGCTTACCATTTGGTTCGCATCGCCAACGGTGATGAATGGAAGACTGCCTTTAGGACACGTTATGGATCATTTGAATGGTCTGTAATGCCCTTCGGTCTTACCAATGCTCCCACAGCCTTCCAGCGATTCATGAATGACATTTTCTCTGACCTTTTGGATGTCTGTGTCATGATCTATTTAGATGATATACTTATCTACTCGAATAACATGTCTGAGTATCACCGGCATGTGAAAGAAGTACTCAAGCATCTCCGCAAGGCTGGTCTTTATGCCAAAGCAGAGAAATGTGAATTCCACTCTGAGTTGGTAGAGTATCTGGGATACATCCTTTCTCCTTCCAGCCCCACCATGTCTGACGACAAGATAAAGATTATTCAAGACTAGCCGGAACCCAAGAAAGTCAAGGACATTCAATCCTTCTTAGGTTTTGCTAACTTTTACTGCCGGTTCATCTTCAACTATTTGGACATTGTCATTCCATTGACACGCCTGACCTGGAATGACATTCCTTGGAAGTTTGACTCATCCTGTCAAGATGCTTTCAACTCTCTCAAGAAAGCATTTACCTCCACTCCTATCCTCACTTATTGGATTCCCGATGCTCAACTCATTGTGGAAACTGATGCCTCAGACTATGCTCTCGCTGCAATCCTCTCTGTTGTTAATGAAGATAATGAAGTTTACCCAGTTGCCTTTCACTCTCACACTTTCACTGTGGCAGAGTTGAACTACGACACACATAACAAGGAATTGCTGGCCATCTTTGAAGCTTTCAAGATTTGGCGGCACTATTTGGAAGGTCCGGCCTATCCCATCGACGTTGTTACGGATCATAAGAACCTTGAGTATTTTTCTACTACCAAGGTATTGACCCAGAGGCAAGCGCGGTGGTCCAAGTATCTTTCCCAGTTCAACCTTGTCATCAGGTTCTGCCCTGGTCGTCTCGGCACAAAACCGGATGCTCTCACTAGACGATGGGACGTCTATCCTAAAGGGGGGAATACTGGCTATGCCACAGTCAACCCTCATAACTTCAAGCCCATCTTTACTCAAGAACAACTTGCAGCCTCCGTACGAGCCACTGTCCTTCTTTTCCCTTCTCTCCGCACAGCTACAGTCGTGGATCTGGACACCCTACATCAAGACATCCTATCGGCTCTCCTTAGTGACCCAATTGCTACAAAACATATCTCCGCAGATGGCTGGTGGTCCATGGACCCAAACGGTCTACTCCTCCTCAACAACAGAATTTATGTACCATCTGCTGGTAACCTCCGCACACGCGTTCTCCAGTATAATCATGATCACATCCTTGCTGGACATTTTGGTCAAAACAAAACACTGGAATTAGTCCACTGTGGATACTCCTGGCCCAGCCTCCGTGCTGACGTACAACAATTCTGCAAGTCCTGTGTCACTTGTATGCAATCCAAGCCACAACGTCACAAGCCCTACGGATCCCTCAAACAACTCCCTATTCCTGAACGACCATGGAATTCCATTTCTATGGACTTCATCAAGAAACTTCCGTCATTCTCCAGGTTTGACACTATCTTGGTCATAGTTGACCGGCTCACCAAGCAGGCAATCTTTATCCCTGCCCATAACACCATCACGTCCATGGACTTAGCATGTCTATTCGTTCTTCATGTGTTTTCCAAGCACGGCGTTCCTTCCTATGTCACCTCCGACAGAGGTTCGGAGTTTGTGTTAAACTTCTTCTGATCTTTAGGCACTGCTCTTGACATGCAGCTTCACTTCACTTCAGGTTACCACCCTGAAGGTGATGGACAAACTAAATGCATGAATCAGATACTCGAGCAATACCTCCATGTATATTGTAACTACCAGCAAGACAACTGGTCCGAACTCCTACCTCTTGCAGAGTTTGCCTACAATAATGCTCCGAGCGCAACTACTGGTGTTTCTCCATTCTTCGCTAATAAGGGATATCATCCGAACATCACTGTTCACCCCGAACATAATATTGCTTCCTCCCGAGCCCATGACTTTGCCGTAGATCTCGATGAATTACAGAGTACCCTCAAAGCTGAAATCTCCGCGGCCCAACAGCGTTATCAAAAATCCGCTAATGCGTGACGTTCCCCCGCTCCTGATTTTAAAGTAGGTGACAAAGTCTTTGTCAAGGCTCAGTTCTTCCGAACCACCTGGCCTTCAAAGAAACTCTCTGAAAAATATCTCGGACCCTACGAAATCATCTCTCAGCCTGGCACTCTATTGTTCACCCTCTGTCTTCCAGAGTCCATGCACTCTGTTCATCCAGTCTTCCATGTGTCCATGCTTGAACCCGCCACATCCAACACTTTCTCCGAGAGAATACAGCTGGCCCCTGCTCCAGTCATAATTGATGGGGAACCCGAATATGAAATTTCTCAGATAGTGGATTCCAAAATCGATCGCCAACGGGCATGTAAACTCCTGTACAAGGTGATCTGGCTAGGTTATGAAGACACTGGAGATAAATCTGAATAGATCCCTGCATCTGAACTCACTCATGCCGCGGACTTGGTATCTGATTTCCACATCACATATCCCGCCAAGCCTGGTCCTCTCCCATTGTCCTGATCATGCTGTTGCATTTTTTCTCTGTCTCTGTGCATTTCTAACGGGGATTTTCCTTCATTAATTTCTAGTATATTCTGTCTACTTATTTTCATTAACCCTCAGCTTCCGCGCACTTTTCAGGGTTTTCTTTTCAAACTTCAAACTTCTTTTCATTTAATTTTTGTTTTTTCTTACTCACACATTTAATTCACAGAAAAAATAAATTCTATTAAAAAAAAGGGAAAACTAACAGGAGGTGGACGACGGAATCCCCCCCTCCTGACATTCTCTGGGGCCATCCTTGGACCCCTCCTCTTCATCTCCGTTCTCCTTCCTGCTCTCTTCTTCCGAGCTCCATCTCCGCTCCATCGTGGCCCCAATCCTCTCCAATTGGGCCGTATTCCTCTCCTGGCCCTCTACCAAGTCCTGGAGGGACTTCTCGACTCCTCAGTACTCCTCCACGAGTTTCCGGAGTGCCTTTTCAATGGCACTTAGAACTCTGCCATAAGTGGGGATCATGGCTAGGGTGTTGGTATTGGTGTGGGGTACACACCGCTGCTTGAGTGCGATGCACCCGGCACAGGCAAGGGAACGACTATGAAAAGGAGAATTATTTAAAAATAATGATAAGTATAAATTAATTACTCACCTTGAGGGGTG
Organism: Leucocoprinus gongylophorus; assembly: GCA_022457215.2. Lineage (NCBI taxonomy): Eukaryota > Fungi > Basidiomycota > Agaricomycetes > Agaricales > Agaricaceae > Leucocoprinus > Leucocoprinus gongylophorus. The sequence continues at coordinate 33,842 of JAJOHK020000109.1, forward strand.
CACCAGGCAATCCTGCCCAGTGCATACACACCTCTCGCAGGGGTTAGAACCCCCATCTTGACTGTGGCACCCCCACAATACTTCCCCGGTTGCTTCCCCCTAGCCTTCTTGGAGGGCTGTTGCTCCTCCTCATCTCCTGCGGCGACCTCCTTGTGCTTGGACCCTGCAACCTGGGATCCTTTAGCCCCCTCCAATAGGGTGGCCTCTTCCTCTAGCACCTCATCCCGGAGTTGCTGGAGATATTCCACCGTTCTCTTCTTCCTCTCCTCCTCCTCCACAACCCTCTGTCTCTCGGCCTCTTCCTTGGCTCTGGCCTCCGCTTCCCTCCTAGCCTTCTGAGCTGCACACTCTGCATGACGGGCTTCTGCTGCATTTTGTAGCCGGAGGAGAGACTGCTGCTCCTCCTCATGCTGTTGTTGCATCTCCCAGCGCTGCTTCTCAAGCATTTCAGCGTCGTTCTGGGAAAAGTTGGAGTAGGCGGGGGAAAACATAATAATGCAGAAACAAGAGCAAAAACTCCCTTTTCCGTTTATGTATTATTGACCTAGGTACCATCATGGGATTCTCGGATAAACCAAATAGGACTTTGAATAAACTCAATAAGACTTCGAAGGCTCAGTCCTAAGAGAGGAATACTGTCATATACAAGTCCACCTGTCCGGAAAACTACATCCCTGCAGTGATACCACCTCTGAACCCTACAAGCCCACCTTCCATGGCGGCCACCTTTCTTGCAACATGTTTTATAGTGGTGCTGCAACCCTCCAGATATTCCGTCTTACACGGCGGAGATACTCCTATTCAAATCAGTCTTCCATGACAGAGTTGCTCCTGTCAGTGTCTCAACACTGAAACCTCCACTTGGGGCAATAGGGGTTTTACCACTGAAACCCCAAGCATCTCCTATATTATCAGTTTGTATATAAGACTAGTAGTTACACTGTAATTCACTAGTCTGATAATCAACAAAGATAATCTCTTATTGAACTCGATCTCCAGTGTTCAACGGCGACACACCAATCAGTACTCACTTCCACTCGGACTTCCTCTCCTTCATCTAAAGTTGTGACCATGTGGCAGACAGACGGTGCAGCACATAAGCTGAAGCCAAGGTCGTTCCACAAGTCTGCTCATCTCCGAGTCCATCCTGCGGACTTCCATCCCAGTGTGAACTGCACCTGACATCTGTCAACTTCTTTATCAACTCCATTGGAAAGTCCTTTGTACTTATTAACACCTTATCTTCTACTTTATACTCTTCTGTCTCCTTCCTATTCCTATTTGCATACTTCTTTATCTCTTATTGCAATTTTATCAATGCTACTTTTGCTTTCTCATGTTTATCTTTCATTTTTTTCACAAACTCTTCTGCTTTCACATGCTCCCTTTTTTTGAATATCAAAGCTTATTCTTGGTTCTCTCCCATAGTTGACTTTGAATGGTGATGACTTCATCACTGTATACACTTTATTATTAAATGCAAATTCTACTGTTGCTAACTATTCTGATCAATTGTTCTGCCTATGATCAATGTACATTTTTAAGTATTGCTCCAGCTCTTGATTTGTCCTCTCTGTTTGTCTATCTAATTGTGGATGGTATGCCATATGTTATGGGACAGTCGGACATTAACAATTTTTATTTTCTTTTTCTTTTATTTTTTCTTTAGAAGGACGATGAAGAAGGCACGTGACAAGGAAGTTACATGACAAGTCATATGATGTGATGTCATAAGCCTAGAACTTGATGGAAGGGTCTAGAAAATGATGTCAGGGCACCTGGAGTACACATGGTAGCCTTGAGCAAAACATGAGACAGGAATAAGGATGGAGCATGGACATAAGGGCAGGGTTATTTAATAGTAGCATGGACCATGAGACATTTGTATGAATAGGACTTTAATTAAGAAGAGGCTCCTTACTGAGTTCTCTTGTGAATTCCCACATTATAGCCACCTTTGAGCTTTACTCGTTAGTGAGATCATTGGACAATTAAGTTTAGTTGTTGCCACAACACCATAGATAACTTTGTTTCTATCTCCAATATTTTACTCAACTCTTTTATCAACCCTGCCACAAACTGAGGCCTTTTATCCAATATTATACTCTCTGTGTCAAGATTGAGAAAAGTGGACTTAGTCTCTTTTATTTTTCCTTCTCATTTTCATTTTATTTTCGATGTATGTTTCTTTTCTATTTTTAGAACTTAGAGGTAGGGTTAAAACCTGTGAACACAAGAAAAAAGGCATGAAAGGATAATATTATATAATGTGTACAATATATGTTGGCCTTGAGGAGCATACATGGTAGTTTAGGGTAGGCTAGAAAGACTTAGCATGGACTAAGCACTTGAGTATATAAAGTAGACAAATTCTGTACAGAATTCTCTATTGAGTTCTCTTGTGTAAACCCTATACAAGGTTCTTTCTTTTGTCCGGCTCTAAGGACTTAAGATTCGTAACACTTTGACAATTTATGCAACTTCCACACACTATCTCTGAACAACCTTGCTAACCTCTCTACTATGTCATTGCCACAAAGTGCGACATTTTCAAAAATCTATTACATACTACTAAAATTGAAACATAGTCTTTAGACACCAGTAACTTTGTAATAAAATCCACTAATATATGCTGCCATGGTCTCTTTGGTACTTTGTTAGATCTTAATTTTACCACTGGCATCTCTGCTCTATTCTTCATTCTTTGACACTGATCACATTCCTCCACATATTGCTTCACTTCTTTTGTAACTCCTGGCCACTAATAATTTCTAGTGACTAGTTTTACCATCTTCCACTGTCCCCTATGTCCTTCTATCAGTGTATCATAATAAAGCTGAATAATCTCCAATCTTAACTTATCATTCTTTGGAACATGCACCTTTTCTTCTTTCAATACTAAATCATTCTCTATCTTCTACTCCTTATTTCTCAATATCTTAACTCCTGTCTTCTTCATCTCTTCTACTACTTTTATCACTTTACTATCCCTTGCTTCCAATTTTTTAATTTTCTCAATTATTTCTTTCTCAGCCCCCTCAATTAACAATTGTTCCTTTTCCATTGCTCTAATCTCCAGCTACTCCTTTTTCAACATCATCTGGTTTTCATTATATCTTTCTACTCTCTCTGCTTAATCTACTCTCCTACTTAAACTATCTGCTTGTCCTATACTCTTGCCAGCCACATACTTTAAAGCAAAATCAAATCTTAACAAATATAAGGCTCATATAGTCTACCTTTGATTTAACTTCTGAGCCTTCATAAAGTATTTCAAGTTCTTATGATCTGTCCAGATTTCAAACTGATCTTTGGCTCCTTTTAAGAAATGCTTCCATACTTCTAAGCACTGAATAATTGCTAATATCTCTTTATTGTGAATCTCATAATTTCTTTCAGCTTCACTCAACAATTTCAAAATATAGACAACTAGCCTCCACTTCTTATCTTCATACTTTATTGATAATACTCCTCCTATAGCAAAATCTGATGCATTTGCTTTTACTCTCATCTTTCTATCCAAGTTTAGAGCTACCAAGACTAGTTCTGTCATAAACCTCTTCTTCAATTCTTCAAATGCTTTTTTCTACTTCTCTCACTAGTTCCACTTTATCCCTTTCCTTGTTATCTCATGCAATGGCTTTGTTATCTTTGCAAAATCTTTGACAAACTGTCTATAATAGTTTGTCAACCCCAAAAACTTCTGTATATCTTTCACACTCTTTGGTACTGGCCAATCTACCACTCTTTGCACTTTCTCCTTTTCCATTCTTATATCATCTAGTCCAATTATCACCTCTAAAAACCCAACTTCTCTAACCTTCTATACATATTTTTCTGGTTTCATGAACAAATCATTCTCTTCCATTCTCCTTAATATATCTTTTACAATTTTATCATATCCTTTCTCTGTCTCTGTTGCTATCATTACATCATCAATAAATGCCACTACCTCTCCTTTCTCTATTATATCTCTAAGCAAGTGTTAGGTGCGGTTCGCACTTGAAGATGAAAGTCCGCGGAGTTGGCTCGGACATGCACAGAGTTTTAGAAACTCCTGCAATGAGCTCGGTGATGCAGACTTGCCAGAACGACCTTGGCCTCAACTTATGTGTTGTGCCTCCTACAAGCTGCGTGGTCGCAATTTCAGAGATTGGTCTTGTAAGGAGTTATAAGGAGGGGAGTAAAGTGCGTCACCATTGACACCGGAGATTTAGTGTCAACTTTTAGTCGATTATCAGGCTAGCTACTACAAAGGGGTCACTAGTCTTAAATACATAAAATAACAAAAGGAGTAACTAAAACAGATCTCCGAGCGAGTGTTTCATTAGTGAAACACTATATAGGAGTTCAGATTTGAAGAGGGGAAAACTCCACGTAAATTCCGAGTAAATTTGCGGAGTTTGAAGGAGATAATTAGGCAATGGATACAGATGAATATGACCACGGATTTTGACTCAAATAAAGCGAAATAACCGCGGACTTTTGGTAGAATTAAGTCCATTATAAAGTACCAAACTACCGACGGAGTTTTGGACACAAATAAGACCAAATATCCGCGGGGATTTGATGTCGTATTGAAGTTAAACATGTCTCGGACATGTTTCAGAGTTTGGGATATGACAGCAAGTCATTCATCATTGCCTGGAACATTACTGGTGAGTTTGTCAACCCAAAGAACATTACCATTGGCTCAAAGACCCCTTCTGGTGTAGAGAATACTGCCTTCCACTTGTCTCTCTCTTTTATTCTCACATTGTTGTACTCCTACTGTAAATCCATCTTTATAAACACCTTCTTCTTCCCTATACTATCTATTAAATCTGAAATTAGTGATAATGGATAATTATTTTTAATTGTCCAACTGTTCAGATATCAATAATCTTGCACCATCCTCTTTTTACTATCTTTCTTTAGCACAAAGAACATTAGTGATGTCTGTAGTAATTTCAATGGCCTAATATACCCCTTCCTCAGCTGGTCCTTCACAAACTCCTGAACTTTCTCTCTCTACTCTTGATAATTATCCTCTCTAACTCTTCTCAAACACCTCCAGATACTTATAGAGCTATCTTGGAACCATCTCTTCTACTGTTCTTAACTCTATCAAATCTTCTTCCTTATTTCTCTTTTTTTTCACTATTCTCACTATTGCCATCTCTTCCTCTGTTGTTGGTTTTCTAAACTCTTCTCTCTTTTCTTTCTCTCTTTTTTCCTTTTGTTCTTCTCTTTCTTCTTGCTTCTGCCATTTTGGCTTTATCTGTCTTCCTATTCTCTATTTCTTCCCACACTCCTCTGGACATCTTATCATCTATACCTCTCCTGTTTTCCAATCTATCTCTGGATTGTGGTGAGCTAGCCAAGGCATACCTAATATAACTTCCCATTTCTGACCTTTTATCACATCTATCAACATTCTCTTCTTATGTCCCTTGAAAAATATTTCTACCTCCACTGTGTCCATAATTGGCCCTGCATAATTCAACATTCTGTCTACATTTCTCACATATATTGGCTTCTCTAACTTTGTCCTTCTAAATCTATACTTTCTTGCAAACTCCTCACTTATCACTAACTCTGTCACTCCACTATCCAACAATGCCTCTGTTATAATTTCTTCTTCCTTTTCTTCTTACTTCAATCTAATCTTCACTGTCACTTCTCTTAATAATTTCTCTTTTTTCTCTCCTCTTTCCTTCTTCTTTTCTACTTTTGTTTTTTGTATCTCTACCCCCCTCTTAGCTCTTTTCTCCTTCAAAATTTCTTTTCTATCTTTTACTGCTTCCCTTCTACTTCTTTCTTCTCTCTGCATTACTCTATCTCTCAATACCTCAAATTTATTTAAGGGCATCTGTACAGATTCCTCTTTCTCCATATTTCTACAATAATGGGCAATATGTCCAAAACCTCCACAAACAAAACACTTCCTTTCTTCCATTGCTTTCTGTCTATTTTCCTCTCTTCTTCTTTTTCTCATCTCTTGTCATCTCCACTCTTTCTCTGCTTCTCTCTCTTCCCATATTCTCATCTTTTCTACTTTTCTCCACTCATTATCTATTCTTTGTCTCTTTTTTTCTTCTTTTCTTCTTCTTTCTCTTCCCACCTTTCATCATACTCTCTCCTTCTCATCTCTCTCTGTTCTCTTTTTCTTTGTTCTTCTTGCTTGTTTACTTCTTCTTTTTTCATTAAGGTCACCAACATGCTCTACAACTCCAATATTTTTGTGTTGTTTTCTATTATTATATTCAACATTTTAACCACCTCTTCTTCTTCCATTTCTCTAATTATCTCCTTTAAGTTCAACTGACTCAAATTCACAACATTCTGGTTCATCACTGCCATATTATTTAACAGCAGAGACTATCTTCTTCAAAAAAATTCCATAAATTTCTCTATAAGTGCTAGCCAATATTCTTCTTATCCAGCCTCACACTGTTTATTGACTACCTGTCTACTGCCCTGCTAACTACTTCCCTAAAGAACACTGGCTAATATCCCTAAGAAAAGAATCTCTAAACTAGATATTTTCTTACTGAACAATGCTGCTGCTCTGCATGGACTGATTATAAAGAAACCAGTAGTATAAGCCTTCTACATGAATATAACTATCTACCATGTCCACAAAAGATAATACAACCAATATACATTAGTGGGCTACCATGCAAATGACCAGCCAAGCTTCTCCTACCTGACTAGTATATCTCTTAAGCTTAGGGTCCAGCTATATGTTTTCTTGACTAAGAAACATGTTGTTTCTTGATTGAGGATGAATAAAGAGTAAAAGAAAGATGAATAGAAGTCTGTGTGACACAGAGTCCCTAGAGGATAGTTAAGTTCTACTATTGTAGCAACCACTAATCACAAAGACTAATAGTAGCATAATAAGTAAATCTCTCAGTAGAATATCAAGTGGAAATCATAAGAGAACTTAACAAGGAGTCCCTGATATATTGCTATTCTATTTATACTATAGATATATAGTCCATGCTAACAATAAATAACCCTATCCTAATATTCTTATATTGTCCATAATGTCAAAGATGAAAGTAGTAGACTTAATTTATTTTCCTTTTCTTTCTATTTTCATTTTTTTTTTGAGTTATTTTCTATTTTTTTTATTTTTAAAATTTAGTATTAGGTTAGAGTAATGAGATCACATAGTCACATCAGGTGATATAGTCACAAGTCATAAGACATATGGAAGAATGTAGAAGGTTCTAAAAAAATGACATCATATAATGTATACAACACATATTGACCTTAAGGCATATACATAGCTATTTAGGATAGGCTAGAAGTAGTTAGCATAGACCATGTGGTTTGAGTATATAAGGTAGACTATCTTATACAGAACTCTTTATTGAGTTCTCTTGTGTTAACCCAATACAAGGTTTTTTCTCTTGACTAACTCTAAAGTCCTGAGTTTGTAATACATAAGTATACTATGAAACCAACATACTATAGATATGTATCTTAACATCATTCTTTTAGTTCTTTTTATAATATTTTAGGCTTATGATATAATGTCATGTGATGTGTCATGTGACCACAATCATATGTCTCTTCATTGTCTAAGAAATAAAAGAAAAAATCAAATCAAAGAAAATAGATAAAAATAAAAGAAAGTCAGAATAAAATATTAGAGTCCAAGCATACCATGATAGTCACTACAGTCTATAGTAGTTGTAAATATACAAGTATACTACAAGAAATGTATATAATTAGTATAGTATTGTGGACATTTTTTAGATTTAGTTTAGTTTTTTATGTTGAATTAATATTCTGCTTAACTTTGGTCATATACTTTTCTATTATTCAACAAAAAATAACTCATGACTATAATTAGCATAGAATAGCTAAGTAATATTTGATGTTGTAATAAGTGTTAGAAGTAATCTTCTTAGTCTTATTATAGTTAGTATAGACTTAATAGATAAGTCTTGTTTTATACTACAACTTAAGTTCTAGAGTTTAGACAAAAGAGGAAACTTGTATTGTTTAACACAAGAGAACTCAGTAAAGTTTCTAGCTTAGGTGTGTCTACTTTATATACTTCTGATATATAGTCTGTATACATCTATATCTAGCCTATATTATAGATAAAAATTATTATTTCATATAATGTTATAACTATGACTTGTGATATGTGTGACCAAACATATGACAGTTGTGACTGTCACACATGATGTCACATGATTCCTCCTTTACTAAATCAAAAAGAAAAAAAGAAAAGAAGAAAGATAAAAGAATTAGAATAAGAAATAAGAAAGGTTTAAATAAGAGAAGAGAAATAGAAAAGAAACAAGTCCACTGTCTTTGATTCTGATATCTTATTCCTTTCAATCTAGTCACTTATAGTTGTTTACAGTTTACTAGATAGCTTCTAAGTTATCAGTATAGTTTATAAGGTTGTTAGAATATTACAAGAAGACTAGTTTTTCTATGCTCAAACTTATATCCATCCTCTAGATGTTTATCTGCTACTAGTTACTCATATCTATCTTTGAAAAACTCTCCTACCACCACCAATATATATATATCTATTTCAATCTTGTTATCTTCTTGTTCATTTATCTTCTGCTATTATTTAGTAAGCCTCTGTTATCTCTGAGTTGGTTTTTCTAGTGTTATAAGATATTTTATAT
>JAJOHK020000110.1:0-42469 GCA_022457215.2 Leucocoprinus gongylophorus
GGAAAACAGAATATCCAGATTGTTGCATTACTGCTATAAGGGCATGTTACAAGAAAGGTGGCCATCATAGAAGGCAAGCTTGTAGATTAGATATTGATAAGACAGTATTATTATAGGGATGTATTTTTCAGATGGGTGGACTTGGTATATGATAAAGAAATCATATGCAAAATACTTTGACCAACATAAATTCTAAAAAACACAACAGTTTTCTATCCTAATATCAACTCTATTTTTGTACAAATCTTATATTATGAGTATTACAAAAGTAAACTTTGCAATGATCTATCTAATAGAAGTCACACAGAGCTGGTTTGAGATTAGGTTAGATTAGGAAAAGTAAGAAGCTTACTAGGATTGGCTTCAGAACTGGTTACAGTCTATAGAAGAACTTCACTGTTATTTTGACTCATCTGACTCTACTAAAGATACAGCTATTATACTCAACAATCTGTGAATGAAGTCTGGTAATCATATTACTATATATAACATTGAATTCATAAAGTACACATCTCAATTAGGCTGGGATAATAATGTTCTTTGCTACTAATACTATTAAAGCCTTTTGTAAGGTCTCATATATATATATATATGAGAAAAGAAAAGAAACTATTCATCTTCTAAGCAATATGGCTATAGTTATCAATGACTGCAACTGCAAAAGAGAATAGGAACATAATCATATTTTTCATTGACTTCTCAACTCTGAATATTTATATTTACCTCTTTTATTAAACTAAATCTAAGTAGTAAGCCTATAAACCTCCTCTTTTCAATTAATATATATGGCCAACTAGAAAGTAATGGCAAACTTACTCTGAACAAATAGAAAAGACATATAGAAAATAATCTATACATATACTGTAGCATAAAAAGCAACAGAGTCAAAGTTTACTTTCTCTAACCATTTAGAACTACTAAGTTTCAAGTTAGACATACAGAAGTTGTATCATTTACTATAGAAGCAACCTTGACTACTTAGCTAGGAAACTAAAATGTAGCTCCACAGACTCTGTACAGAGTGTAGACTATATTAATCTCATTTATACTACTATGAGTCCAATTTGTCTTAATATTACTATCTTTTCTGATCTAAACTCACTCATTCTGTTCCTTATATCACCTCTGGTCTACAAGTCAGATATCAGAATTGTGAACAATAGACTTGGTTTTATTTTTATATTTTATATTTTTCTTATTTTATTTTATTTTTGCTTCTTATTATTTAGGGTTAGGGTCTAGTATGATATTATGGTCACAACTGTTACAAACTAGTCATGATGTGTTACATCAGTCACACATCACATAACACAGTTACATGACACAATAGAAGAAAGTAGAAGATTTTAGAACAATAATATTATACAATATATTTAACATATGGTTATTTAGGTTAACCCAATATAAGATTTCTTCACTTGATTTACTCTAAGATCTTATAATTGTAATATTAGACTATATTCAAAACCCAACCTTCTATGTCTTTTTAGACTCTGAATCTATATACTGTTTCATTGATATCATATTTGTACTAAAGTATAATATTCCCACAAAACCAACTTCACTTATAGAACTAAAACTATTCAATAGATCATTAAACAACATTATTTCTAAAACTGCTTTCTTACCTGTTATATTTCTATCTAGTAATTGGATAATATTGAATATACTCTACTCAACTCTTTTTACTTGCTAGTTTTCAGATATAACTAGCTTACCAAACATAATTTAATAATTGACTAGGTTACTAGGTCTATCACTTTTTAATTGAACTCACAAAGAAGGACTAGTTTTCCTAAGACTTCTACAACTTCTACAACTTCTAAAGAACTACTGCCTAGTAATAATAATCTGTCAAGACAACAGAAAGTGGACTTAGTCCTTTTTTATTTTCTTTCCCATTTTTATTTTTGTTTCAACTTATTTTTCATTTTTCTATTTTTAGAACTTTAGGGTTAGGGTTAGAGGTGATCAATCACATCAGTTACATCTGAGAGTGTGGTCACAACATTTGATCACAAGACTTGAGAGAAAGTCATAGAAGGTTCTAGAACAAGATGATGTTATACAACATGGACTCTACATGTTGGCCTTATGCTTTATACATGGTCATTTAGGGTAGGGCGCACAGTAGTTAGCATGGACTATCTATAGAAGTATATAAGATAGACTATTTAGTAAAGAGTTTCTTATCGAGTTCTCTTGTGTCTTCTCTAATACAAGAGTTTGACCTTTCATTCCACTCTAAGGATTAAGGTTATAACACATTCTCAACCACTGAACAAGAAGTATTTAAGGAGTTTATTGGCAAAAATCTTAACACTGTGTTCATATGCTCTACTTCCTTCCTTTATAGAGTACAAGTATTCTTTATAAAGAAGAAAGATGGTTCCCTTCATCTATATATTGACTTTTAAGGACTCAACTATATTACACAAAGGAATAGATATCTACTTCCTTTGATATCCAATCTTTTTAACTCACTCTGAAAGCCACATATCTATATAAAAATTGACTTTTATCATACATATCACTTGAAGTAGATTGTAGAAGGGAACAAATGGAAAATAGCTTTCTATACTTGCTGTCAATATTTTGAATGGGCAGTCATATCTTTTGGCCTAACTAATGTCTTTATAGTCTTCCAACAGTTATATTTTCTCAAATCTTCTCAACATTTGCATAGTAGTATATCTTGAAAACATTCTCATTTATTTAGATAAAATATTCCAGTATTTGAACCATATTAAAGAAGTATTGCACCAACTCTGAAAAGCTGGACTGTATATGAAAGTAAAGAAGTGTAAGTTTCACTTTAACTCTGTAGAATACTTAGGATACATTTTGTCTCCTTTTAGGTTGTCTGTTGTGGCAACCACTAAGCTCAGTGCTCAACAGTAGTACAAGGCAGTAAATCTCTCAATAGAGATATAGAGTGGGGAATTCACAAGAGAACTCAACAAGGAGTCTCTGCTAAATTAGAGTCCTATATATACAGAGTACATATAGTCTGTGCTACATCCTCATATCTGCCTTATTTCTTACTTAAGACTACTATATGGTATACATATGCCCTGATGTCATCTTCTAGATCCTTTTACTATGTTCTAGGCCTATGATGTCACATCATGTGACTGTGGTGTCACGTGCCTTCTTCATTGTCCAAAAGAAAAGAAAAGAAAAAGAAAATCAATATAAAATCAGAAAAATAAAAGAAAAGAAAAATCAAAATTGTTTAGTGTTCTAATATCCTATAACATTGTCTATGTCTTTTGATAAAATCAAAACAATTGAAAATTGGCCTAAACTGAGAAAAATTAAGGATATGCAAGCATTCTTAAGATTTACCAACTTCTGTCATCATTTCATTTACAATTGCTTGAATATGGCTACTCTACTGATTTAACTAACTTAGAAAAATACTTCTTGAAACTTTGACTCTCTATACTGTGAAGTGTTCAATACTTTCAAAAAGGTGTTCACTTCTACTCCAATTCTTATCCACTAGATATTTAATGTTTAAATAATTATAGAAACAAAGTATATACAGTAGTAGAGTATTATTAGATTATTATTTCTATATTTAAGAACATTAGCTACCATATATCATTCCTTAGTCAAATAATTAACTTGGACTTATGCCACACTCATATTAAGCCCTTCTAAGACTCTATAATCTAAAATTACAACTATACAATGAATAGACTAGGCATAATATTATCTATTAAAGCTAAGATTGATTATCTACATGGCATTACTTCCAATCCCCCTTGTTACTTATACTGCTAAGTCAACCCTTCTATTCCTATCTTTTATACTACATTCATGGATAATTTCAGCAAGTGTGAATTGTTCCTAACACTAGTATAAAGACTACTAAGCAAGTTACTCTAGTTACTATTAATTCTCAGATGTTAGAAAATAAAGGTTTATAAAGCTGGTATGAGTCCAGCAAGGATATCTAAGGTAGAATAGAGGTAATTTATCTGTACTAAAAGAGATTCAGAAGTGTGGATGAGAGAAGAAACATTATCTATAGGTTAGGACAAATATAACTGAAATGGAATATAATATATCACCAATACATAGACAAGCTTCTAATATTGATCTACAATCTGGGTCTTATAGATAACTATATCTGTTCCCAGTTAAGTTTTCATACTTGATCTGATTCTCTTTCTATACAACTGATTGCACATAGCTACTCAAAGTAAAGTCCATCCTGTCACAAACTTTATTCAACTTGTATCTCCACAACCAGTAAACTAATTCTCATAAACCAAATTGTACTAGAAAGCCCCAGATGAGGGCTATTTATATATATATGGAATATACAAAAGTAACAAAAAATATAAGACTATCAATATCTACAAGTTTCATTGGCTATTATTTCATAAACAACTAAATGAATTCCTACAATCAAACTTGCTTTGGAAAGTGCTCATTAAACAGTCTCTAATAATATATTTACTATGACAGATAACAGCTCTATCATATACAAGTTTTAATTATGTAATGGAAATAGCTTGTATACAGACCATCACTATTTTGTATAAATACTTCTATATCTAAAAATTAGACCTCAAATTTAATAACATAAATTATTATTCATTGATTATTATTCTATATCATTATTGATATTTGTATTGATATTTATCATCATTGTTATTATTATTGAACTTCTAAATCACCCATAAATCTCTAAGAGTATACCCAAGGTTCAAATATTATAAATAAGTGAGCAGCTCATTTTGTAATATATTTTGACATCACTTTCTTAACATCTAGTCATTTTAGAGGACTAAGATGAATTATAAAGATAGCTTAAGTTCATAATTGGCTTATCTCACAAAATCATACTGAATTATAAGTCTTTCTCAGTTTTACCAACTTCTATCAGTAATTTATTCATAGATTTTTGACTATTATATATTTTCTTTTTGATCTTACTAGAAATGATAGCACTTGAACATAGACTATAAACCAACAAATTCTTAGTATTGGCAATAATACACCTCACCACCTTTTGGTGGAGGATTTGTCTTCTACAAGACTTGAAGTAAAACTTCTGAAATATATAACCAGTATAACTAATAGAAGCACAGCATATAAGCTGAAGCTAAAGATTGTTTAATATCTGTGTTCTACATTCTGAATAATATTGACTCCCTCATCTGTCTTCTAAGAATTTGTTGCAGGTCTCAGATAATGAGGTGTGAACTATATTTAATAGTACTGTTAGATAAGGAATATGTTCAAAAGAAAAACAATTTACAGAAAAATTACAGAAGATGTTAGATAAGATATGGAAACTGTTAGAACAACTGGGTGGAAGAGCAAAACACTCTAAATCTCCAGTAAATCCTAAGTCTATTGTTCAAGAAATTACTGAACTATATACTCATCTCTGGAAAATTCTAAGAGAATAGAATGAGGATTCTTAAAGATGATGATTACTCTATATATTAATAGGTCCATTCTAATGTGTTAGAATTCTCTTTACATAATCAAGGAATAATGATACTTAAGTAATCAGAAACAGTTTAGAATGGAGGAACCAAAATAAAAGAGTGCTAGAGTGCTTAGCAGATACTTCTAAAGCATAAAGTTTTAGAAGAGCTAGTTCTCTTACAGAAACATTATCTATAATATGCAGATATATTAGATATAGTTCATACCTTGTTATCCAAGATCTGATGAGGGTCTCTTAAAAGTACAAATGGTTAGTTAAGCATTACTTGAGAATACAGAAGTAAGAGTTAGAACAACCTTTGGCTTCAGCTTATATACTGTACCTCTATGAGTCACATTGGTTGTATATTTTGGAAAAGTACTTAAAAGACTAGGAAGACAAGACTACTGAAAGATGGTAAGATATGTTATTGCCAACATTAGAAGATAGTGTTAGTTTTGGTTGATTTTCAAGATAAAGTTATTATAGTATAGACTGTCAGCTTATATACTAAGTATACTATCTAGAATAGTTATCTAGGAATAGAGACTGCTAAGTGGATTATCCTGATTTCTAATGATCCTCAAATGCCAGAAATAAAAATACATGAAGTTGGCAAGAGTCCAGTGAAGATGTCCAAGGTAGAATAGAGATAATTAATCTGCACTGAAAGAGGTGTTATCTATAAGTTAGAATGGATGTAGCTAGAAATTGGATATGACAAGATATAGATCACAGATGATCTTGGCTTTAGTAGATACACTATATCTCTATATGTTACAGTAGTTATATTTTAGAAGAGAGTACTAATGAAAAGTAAGATATGAGAAAAGTCAAGATTCCAAGTATGGACACTAGAATAGTGCTGTTAGAACAACTAAGTGAAGTCTGTAGTGATACAGTAGAGATCACAACTCCAGAGAAATCCTAAGACTATAGTGTTTGAATTACTAAGCACTTTCCAAAGATAACAGCTACTTTAAATACCTAAGAGTTTATTCTAATCAAATAGAACATTAAGAGAAATATTTAGTTACTTGGTTACAAAATAATAATACTGGATAATCAAATACCTTAATGAAACATTTTCAGATGGTGAGGGCTCATTAGTCAGTGACCAGTAGAGATATGTTGAGAATTAGAAGAGAGTATATAAGAGTCTATTAGTGTTGTTACAAAAGATGACTATAAAGATAGCTTAAGCTTCAGTAGATACTATCAATTTTCTCTTTCTTATTTTCCTTTACTTTATTTTTGTTTTACTTTTCTTTATTTTGAATTTAGATAAGAGGTATGGTGTGATGTCACAAGTCACAGTTACAAGTCACACAATCATATAACATAAAGAAGGACATAGAAGGTTCTGGATGTACAAAGCTCTGAAACAAATGATATTATATAGTATGGCAACAATATATTGGCCTTATAGCAAGCATATATACTTTAGGGTAGGATAGTTGTAGTGTGTGCACAGACCACAGTCTGTAGTTTATCTTTATTTAGAGACTTAAGTCATAACAAGTAGGGGATTCTTTTACAGATACACTATACTAGTCAATTTTCAAAGTGAGAAATTGTCACAAACTTCATTTAGCTTGTATTTCCACAACCAGTGAACTTATTTTCACAAACTAAGTTATGCTGTAAAGCCTCAAATAGGGCTATTTGCATATATGTGAGACATACAAAAGCAACAACAAACATCCAAGATATTAGGTCATCAGTAACTGTGAAATCTTCATTTGCTAATATCTTATGAACAACTGGACAGATTTGCATGATTAAACTTATGTTGGAAAGTGCTCATCAAACCATTTCCAATGATATATGGTATATTACATAGCAATAAGTATTCATAGAGATACAAGTATATCAATGTAGTGACATAATTAGTTATCTTCTAAAATTAGCCTGACAGCTGCTATGACAGATAAAAGCTCCCATCAGATACAAGTTTTGATCATGTGATGGCAACAGCTTGCACACAGACCATTACTCTTTTGTATATATACCTCTGTATCTGAGAACTAGATCTCAGACTTAATAACATCAATTTGCATCAATTATTTCTGTTGATACTACTCATTACCTATTATTATTATTTCCTTATACTGAACCTCTGAAACACCATTAAGTTCAAGCATTACAACCAGTGAGTAGCTCATTTGTAATAAAAACTACAGAGTATTTATATATATCCTAAATATTAATAGTTAGTAACTAAGACTATATCTGAGAATAAGAGAAGACAGATAACTACTCTAAGTATACTCAAGTTCTTGGAATGGAGTCTGGAGTTTCATGGAGATTATAAGGAAGTTATATAATCAGTTATGAAGTGATTGGACATGAAACAGATTTAGGTAGATGTCAAGATTGTTAAGGGTGGACTTCATTCATTTTTATTTTCTTTTATTTTCTATTTTCTATTTTTAGTACAACTTGGGTTAGGGATTATCAGTCATGCTGTCACATCAGTCACAAGTTGATGGCAAAGTCACAAGACTGATCACGAGACTTGGGAGAATAGAGTAGAAGGTTCTGGAATGAAGTGACATCATACAACATGGACAACATATGTTGGCCTCATGTTATACACATGGTCATTTAGGGTAGGGTGCACAGTAGTGAACATGGACCATGAGTAGTAGTATATAAGGTAGACTACTTTGTATTAGGAACTTTATCGAGTTCTCTTGTGTTACTCAATACAAGAGTTGTTCTTTTGTCTAACCCTAAAAGACTTAAGATCATAACATTAGAACTTGATTCCCTTATCCTTGACCGCTTAACACAAGCCCTCAATCCACTTACCCTCTTACTCCTTTTTCATCCTCGATCAAAGGTCAACACCAACCTTTAGTCAAGAAGAAATAGTCAGACCCTAGACTTAAGGGGCATACTAGTTAGGCAGGGAAAGCCTAGCCATTCTTGTGTACTAAAGCCCACTAGTGCATTTTGAACGTATCACCTTTTGTGGACCAGATACATACCTCTTTCATGTATCAGCCTTGTGCTACACATCCACTTGTGGTGTGTCTATGCAGAGAAATAGTAGCTTGTTCTTAAAATAGCTATTTAGAGTAGAACAACCTTCTTAGGTCAAAATTGTTTACATTTTTATTAGGGCAGTAGTTGGTAGACTTTAAGTAGTCAGTAAATGGTATAGGCAGGACAAGAAGAAGACCTGCTATTACCTACCAAGAATTCTGTCGTCATCCAAGTATGAGTCTGAGAGTGAGACCAGCACAGGTTCCACTTTTCCATTATACACATCACCGCTTTCACCCACACCACCACCACCATCACAATCACCATCAATTGACTCACTGCCCTCTTATAATATGAGTCAAATTAATTTACATGAAATTATCTGGCAGCAACAGGAGCAGTTGGCTGCGATGCAGGCACAAATTCAGGCCCTGCTTGCAGCACAGGGAGGAGTAGGAGGTGCAGCAGCAGGGTCTAATGCAGGACCCCATATGGAGGTAGCAAAGCCAGCCATCTTTAATGGAGAAGCAGGGAAAGTAGGGGGTTTCATTACAGCATGCAGATTGTTCATAAGAATGAAGTTGAGAGGAGCAACAGTGGAAGAACAAGTTCAATGGGTTTTGTTGTATGTGCAGGGAGGATCAGCGGACGTATGGAAAGGAAACGTGATGGAAGAGTTGGAGGCAGGAGAGGTAAAATACAAGTTGGCGGAAGATTTTTTGACATGTTTAAAGAAGGAATTCAGGGAAGGAAAAGAAGAATCAGTGAAGGTAGTGGAGTTGAGAAAATTAGAGCAGGGAGGAAGGATGATAGAAGAGTTTATTCAAGAATTCAAGAGGGCTGCAAGAGGAAGTGGGTACGAGGGAAGGCCGTTGGTAGAAGAGTTTAAATGAGGATTGAATGGGGGAATTAGGAGGAAGTTGATGGAGGCAGAAAATCCACCGGCCTCCATAGAACAATGTTACAGAAGGGCAACAGCCCTAAATAGGAATTGGAGGGAAAGCAGGAGGGAAGAAGAAAGATTGAGGGGAAAGAAAGAACAAGGAGGAGGAGTGCAGAAACAAGAGAGACAGAACTTGCCATGACCCCTAGTATAGCAAAGGAGGCAACCACTGCCTCAGCAGGCGACAACAGGGCCTGCTCCAATGGAGGGAGTAGAGAGGATGAATGCAGTGGTAGTCAGAGGCCAGGGGTAGGAGGCAGGACAGGGTGCAAAGGTTCCTCCTAGACGGGACTCCTATGCTATGGAGATAGATAGGGGAAGAAATTGTTACACCTGTGGAGGTTTTGGGCACATGGCCCACCATTGCAGGAATAGGGGAAGAGGGAGGCCAATGGAAGGAAGAAGGGTGGAGTATAGTGGAGGACGAATCGAGGAGATTTTGGACAATGCAAACAATTTAAAAGAGAGGGAGAATCTAGAACTCCTTGACTAGATTCTTGCAATAAATATAGTGTATTAGCTACTACAATAAATGCTGATACACCCAAAACAGAGGAGAAAGTAAAAAAGATCGGAGAAGAAACTCTAAGAGAAGTAACGGTGAAGATAAGGCTAGAGAGGATAGACACACAAGAAGGAATTACAGTGGAGGCATTGTTGGATAGTGGTGTGACCAGCTTGGTAATGAGCTCTGAGTTTGCTAAGAAACAGGGCTTTAAACTAAAAAAGTTAGAGAGACCAATGCAGATAAGGAACATGGATGGGTCCTTTAATAAGGAGGGACCAATAGAAAATACAATGGAGGTAAACATATATTATCAGGGGCATAGGGAGAGAACTGAAATAGATGTGATTGGAGGACAGAAGTGGAAAGTAATTTTAGGAATGCTGTGGCCAGCATGCTACAATCCTGAGATCAATTGGAGAACAGGGGAGGTTAAGATGATGAGGTGTCCAGAGAAGTGTGGTAAGCAGTGGAGACCAGTGCAAGGAAAGTTGGGATGGGAGAAACATAAGGAAGAAGAAGCAAAGAAGGAAGTGGAGAAAAAGAAAGAGGAAAAAGAGAAGGAGAGGAAGAAGAAACAGAAAAAGGGGAAAACGGTGGAAGTAAGGAAAATAGCAGAGGAGTGGGAGATATGGGATGAAGAAGAGGAAGCAGTGAAGTCAGAAGCAGAGGCGAAGAAGTTGGTGCCGGAAAAGTTTCACAAATGGATAAAGGTGTTTGGAAAGAAGCAGTCAGAAAGGATGCCTACAAGAAAATTGTGGGATCACGCAATAGATGTGAAGGAGGGGTTTATGCCATGAAAAGGGAAGGTGTACCCTTTGTTAAGAGAAGAAAGGGAGGAGGTTAGAGAATTTGTGAAGGAATAGTTGAGAAAGGGATACATTCAGCCATCTAAGTTACCACAAATGGTGCCGGTGTTCTTTGTAGAAAAGAAAGAGGGGAAGAAGAGGATGGTACAGGACTATAGATATTTGAATGAGTGGACAATCAAAAACAATTATCCGCTACCTTTGATTTCTGATGTTTTAGAAAACATTGGAACGAAGAAGTTGTTTACAAAGATAGATCTGAGATGGGGGTATAACAATATGAGGATCAAGGAGGGGGATGAATGGAAGGCAGCATTCACGACGCCAGAAGGGTCATTTGAACCAACCATAATGTTCTTTTGGTTGACAAATTCCCCAGCAACCTTTCAAGCTATGATGAACAAGTTGTTGAGAGATTTAATCAACACAGGAAAAGTAGCAGTCTTTATTGATGATGTGATAGTGGGAACAGAGACAGAGGAGGAGCACGATGAGTTGGTGGTGGAGGTAATTAAGAGGCTGGAGGAGAGTGATTTATATGTAAAGCTGGAGAAGTGTAAGCGAAAAGTGAAGGAAGTGGAATTTTTGGGGGTAGTAATAGGACCAGAGGGGATTAAGATGGAAAAGGAGAAAGTAAAAGGAGTCTTGGAGTGGCTGACGCCAAAATGCATCAAAGATGTGCAGAAATTCTTAGAACTGGCAAATTACTATCGCCGGTTTATAGAAGGGTTTGCAACAGTAGCAAGGCCATTACATGACCTGGTAAAAAAGGATAAAAAGTGGGAGTGGATGGAGAGAGAGGAAAGAGCGTTCAAGGAGTTGAAAGAGAGGTTTACTAAGAAGCCGGTATTGGTAGCTCCTGATATAGACAAAAAAATGAGGATGGAGGTAGATACATCGGACTATGTGACAGAAGGAGTATTGTCAATGCAATGTGAGGACGGGTTGTGGAGACCAGTAGCATTCCTTTCTAAGTCATTAAATGAAACTGAAAGGAATCATGAAATACATGACAAGGAGATGTTGGCTATTGTGAGAGGATTAGAAGTATGGAGACATTTGCTGGAAGGAGCGCAGTACAAATTCGAAATCTGGACTGATCATAAGAATTTAGAGTACTTCATGAAAGTGCAAAAATTGAACAGGAGACAGGCCAGATGGGCTTTATATTTGTCTCGGTTTGATTTTACCTTGAAGCATGTGGCAGGAGTAAAAATGGGGAAAGCAGATGGACTTAGTCGAAGAGCAGATTGAAAGGTAGGGGTAGATAAAGACAATGATAATCAAATACTTATTAGAGACAATTGGATTCGTAGTATGTATGAAGTAGTGGTAGAAGGACCAGAGGTAGATTTACTAGAGAAAATAAAAAAGGCAAGAAGTAAGGACGAGGATGTAGTTAGAGTAGTAGAAGAGATGAAGAAGGTGGGAGTTAAGGAGTTAAGAGGAAACAAGTGGAAGATTGAAGAAGATCTAGTGTTGAAAGAGGGGAAGGTATATGTACCAAAGGATGAGGAGTTGAGAGCAGAAGTAATCCGGTTACATCATGATATGCCGGCAGCAGGACATGGAGGAAGATGGAAAACGGTGGAGCTGGTGATGAGAAATTACTGGTGGCCTGGGATGACTAGGGATGTTGGAAAGTATGTGGAAGGATGTGATCTATGTCAGAGAATGAAGAATAGGGTGGAGGAACCGGCGGGGAAGTTGAAGCTGAGTGAAGTACCACAAAAGACATGGATGCACTTAACAGTGGACTTCATTACAAAGTTGCTGGTAGTGTGCAATAGGTTGTCAAAAATGACACATTTTGTGGCAACAATGGAAGGAACATCAGCGGAGGGATTGGCGAGACTATTCCAGGACAATGTATAGAAACTGCATGGATTACCAGAGAGTGTGGTGTCAGATAGAGGACCGCAGTTTGCAGCAGAATTGACTAAGGAATTGAACAGAATGCTGGGAATAAAAACCAAATTGTCAACTACTTTCCATCCTCAAACAGATGGACAAACTGAAAGAATGAACCAAGAAGTAGAACAATATCTTAGGTTCTTTATCGAACACAGACAGAAGGATTGGCTGGAGTGGTTAGCGATGGTAGAGTTTGTGATAAACAATAAAGTACACATGGCAACAAAGGTGTCACCGTTTATGGCAAACTATGGAAAGGAAGTGAGAATGGGAGGGGATATTCGAAGGAAAGGGAAAGTAGAAAGTATACTGGAGTTTGCAGGTAGAATGAAGAAAGTTCAGGAAGAAGCAGAAGCAGCATTAAGGAAAACTCAGGAGGAGATGAAGAGATATGCAGACAGGGGAAGGAAAGAAATGGAGGAGTGGAAGAAAGGAGATCAGGTGCTGGTGAGCATTAAGGATCTAGTATTCAAAAAAAGATCTACAAAAAAGTTGATGGAAAGATACATGGGGCCATATGCGATAGAAGAAATAGTATCATCAAATGCAGTAAAATTGTGATTGCCAAGCTCAATGAGAATCCATCCAGTAGTAAACGTAAGCCAGATAGTAAGATATAAGGAGCAAGTGAAGGGACAGAAGAAAGAGGAAGGGAAACTGGTAGAAGTGGAGGGAATCGAAGAATGGGAGGTTGAAAAAATACTAAACAAGAAAAAATAAGGGGAGTGGAGAAATACTTGATAAGGTGGAAGGGATTTACAGTGGAAGAGGACACTTGGGAGAGGAGAGAAAATTTGAAAAATGCAGAAGAATTAATTAAAGATTTTGAACAAGGAGGAGTAAAAGTTAGGCGACAGGAAGGAGAGGTAAATGAATACAGAAGGATGGAACTATCAGGGAAGTATACAGCAAAATTGTTGTATGGATGGGATGATCAAAAATTTGAGGAGGAATACTTAAATAAATTGGAAAGGAATTGGAGAAAGTGGAAGAACGATAGGCAAATTGATGAAAGTAAACATTTAAAGACGATAGAAGAAAAAATAGAGGAAGAAAATGAAAAGATAAGGAGAAGAAACTGGAGAGTTTCTCTAGAGGACAAACCTTAAAAGGGGGGTAATGTCAAGATTGTTAAGGGTGGACTTCATTCATTTTTATTTTTTCTCTTTCATTTTATTTTTATTTTTATTTTATTTTCTATTTTCTATTTTTAGTACAACTTGGGTTAGGGATTATCAGTCATGCTGTCACATCAGTCACAAGTTGATGGCAAAGTCACAAGACTGATCACGAGACTTGGGAGAATAGAGTAGAAAGTTCTGGAATGAAGTGACATCATACAACATGAACAACATATGTTGGCCTCATGTCATACACATGGTCATTTAGGGTAGGGTGCACAGTAGTGAACATGGACCATGAGTAGTAGTATATAAGGTAGACTACTTTGTATTAGGAACTCTATCGAGTTCTCTTGTGTTACTCAATACAAGAGTTGTTCTTTTGTCTAACCCTAAAAGACTTAAGATCATAACAGTAGATCTATACTAGAGAAGTATATACAAACTAGAAGAAAGATATCTTTTTCTACAGATGTTTTGAGTAGATTGGATATTAGGTAAGCATTATCTGTTATGAAGCCAGATAGATCAGATATATTTAGATAAGTATTGTTAGGGCAACTAGTAGAGTCTATAGAATTTTGCAGACCTTTACAACCTTCAAAAGTACCTAAGAGAACAGAGTAAGGTTTCTAGAGACAACAAACATTCTATATAGCTAAGAGATGCATTCTAATCTCCTAGATTAGCTTACTTGAGAAGAAATGATAGAAAAAGCATGACTAAAGATATTCCTAATAGAAATATCTAGAATATCAGCCTAGAAAGAAAAAGAGATTACTAGATAGAAGTTTGAACTCAAGAATTAATAGTAGAAGGCAGTGGAGTTTTAGAAATAAGTATTATAAGCTTTAATAGTAGTGTTTGATCTTGGATTAAGGAAGCAAATATTGTGAGCCTTGTTAGTAGTGTTTAGTCTGCAGTTTAGAACTTCATAGGCTTTAGTGGTGATGTTGAAGGTAAAAGAACAAGTCTCTCTATAGATATATAATACAAGTTTCTTTCTCCTGTTAAGTACAACTACAAAATCCATGATAAGAAAATGCTAGTAATCATCTAAACTTCTGAGAAGTAGTGATATATTCTAGAAGATATAGATATACTAAGCCCTACAAAGATTTGGACAGATTATAGAAACCTAAAGTACTTCCTAATGGCCAAAAAACTTAACCACAGATAAGTATGGTGGTTGTTATATTTGACAAGGTATGATTTTGTTCTACATTATTATAATAATGAAAATATAGTTTTGATCAAGCTAGAAATTCTAGTAGTATATACAATAGAAGAACTAGCATTTGAAGGAGAAAAACATAGTTTTCTAACAGACATCCACTAGTATAACTAAGTGAGTTAGTAATAAGAACTAGTGGCTTATGTAACAAGAGAACTTCATTAGTTATCCTCTAAGTTGATACTGTTCTCTGAGTAGTCAGCAATAGATAGATTGCTTTTTTTAAAGATAAGGTTTATATTTCTAGTGTTCTAAACTTACAATATTACATTTTCTCCCTTCATTATAATTCAAAGGTTGTTAAACATGCAAGATATTGAAAGATTCTAAAAATGATGTCACAGAACTACTAGTAGCCCCAAATATCCATATATATTATCCAATATATTAGTACTTGTAACATCTATCTATAAACTAAGCTAATTTGTCACTTATTTTTAGGAGAACTATATCTACTTCCTATCCTAAGTACAAGGTTGAAGACTATCAGTGTTATAATTCAAGATTCAGAGTTAAGTTAGAAAAGAAATCTTGTATAGAATTTATATAAGAAAACTCAATAGAGCTCTTAAGTACAATATATCTATCTTATATATGCTGGACTATTAGTCTATGCTACACTAAATCTAATCTACTCTAAAGAATATATACATGCTATTGGCATGTGATATGACATCATTATTCTAGAACCTTCCATGTTGTGATTGTATGACCATGACTTGTGACTGTGACAGTTATATGTACCATTACACTAATCTTAAGTTAAAAGTAAAGTAAAGTAAAGTAAAATGAAAATAAATAAATAAATGAAAATAAAATAGAGTTTATTATTTACAATTCTAACAATCAGTATTAACTTCATTGTAGAATTCTTTAATTCCATGAAGTTTGACATAGTA
Source organism: Leucocoprinus gongylophorus (assembly GCA_022457215.2). Classification (NCBI taxonomy): domain Eukaryota; kingdom Fungi; phylum Basidiomycota; class Agaricomycetes; order Agaricales; family Agaricaceae; genus Leucocoprinus; species Leucocoprinus gongylophorus. Next base: position 15,869 of record JAJOHK020000110.1, read on the forward strand.
ATAATAGTGGTAAACTCTATTTCTCAGAAAACTATTAGACATAGTTCATACCTTATTATCTGAGACCTGTAGTAGATTCTTGGAAAATAGATGAGTGAGTATACATTATCTTGAATGTATGGAATGTAGATGACAAATAGTCTTCAGCTTTAACTTATTGTTATAATTCAAGATTTAAAGTGTCAAGTTAGAAAAAGAATCTTGTATAGGGTTTACATAAGAGAACTTGATAAAGTTCTTGTTACAAACTAGTCTACTGTTATAAGATGAGTGTGTGGACAGACTTTGGCTAAGGTTAGGGTTAGAGGACATAGAATACTAGTAATATTATTAGTCTATAATAGAGGAAGAATATGTGACCTGGAAGTCATGTAATATAAGCTAGAGTAGTTTAGAGCGGTCTGGAAGGACTAAGGGTCTAGAAGGATCAGGAAAAGTCTAGAAAGAGTTAGGGTTAGGAGTGATGTTAAGGGACATGAGTTCCTCATGGTGTATACATAATGCATGCATGATGATGGAGATTAAAGAGTATAATGTCAGAGCACATAGACATGGCATGGTGGCCTTGAGGTAGAAGCATAGTGGATGAGTAATAGGACATGAGAACAATACATGAACACTAGGGCAGGTAGATATTGTTGTAACATGGACCACACTATATTTATATAAATAGAGGAGCAATGTAGCAAGGGCTCCTTGTTGAGTTCTTTTGTAATCCCCACTACTAGATAGCCAACTGAGAGCTTTACTGAAGTTAGCATACTACAAGTGCCATTCTGGTGAGTAGTTGCTACAACATCTACCTTATATACTATAGATTATGGTTGTCAGAATTACAAAAGTTAGACTTAGTTTTATTTTATTTTATTTCTTATTATTTTTCTTTTCTATTTGTTTTCTATTTCTGGATCTAGAGTTAGGGTTTAGTATGATATTACATGATCACATATTATGATGGAAGGTAGTAAAATGATCTAAAAGAAATAACATTATATAGCATATTATATATATATTAACCTTAAGGCAGATACATAGTCATTTAGAGTAGGCTAATAATAGTATAGTACAGACTACTAGTCTGGAGTATACAAGGTAGACAATCTTGTACAGAGTTCTCTATTGAGTTCTCTTATGTTAACTAATACAAAATTCTCTTTCTTTAACCTGCTCTAAGATCTTTGACCTATTCTAAGATCTTTGAATTATAACATTGAAACTCAATTCTCTTTTCTGAGACTACTCAATATAGAGTCCTCTTTTATTATCTCTTACTCTCTTACCATCCTTGATTAAAGGCAATACTGCCTTCAGTCAAGAAGATTTGCTAGGCTCTAAACATAAGAGGTATCCAAGTTAGGTAGGTGAAGCCTAGCCATTCTTATTACATTAAAGCCCACTAGTGCTCTGGGATTATATTACCTTGTATAAACATATTTGTTATATTATTCTAGTAGTAGCTCTATGCTGTTGGCTCTCTTGTGATCAGTATACATAGAAGAACAGCAAGTGTTGTTATAACTCAAAGCCCTTGGAGTTGGGTTAAGAGATAACCTTGTATTAGGGTAACCTAAGAGAACTCAATAGAAAACTCTGTACAGAATAGTCTACCTTTATATACTGAGTCTCCATGGTCCATGCTAGCTATTTTTAGCCTACCCTAAATGATCATGTGTTAGCCATGAGATCTACACATGGTATGACATCATTCTTCTAGAATGTTCTATGGCCTTCTATGTATCATATGGCTATCAACATCCTTGTGTTGTGTGATGTGACTGATGTGTGACCAAGTGATGTCATTACTAACCCTAACCCTAAGTTCTAAAAATAGGAAAATAGAAAATAAACTGAAAAGAAAATAAGAATGGGAGAGAAACACCGAAGTTTACTTTCTGCAATTCTGACAAGTGTTCTTAAGACTTTGCCTAGAGTAAAATGGTCTTCTTAGACCAAAATTGTTTAATTTTCCTTAAGGCAGTAGGTAATAGAAGTAGATAGTTAGTAGACAATGTCAGATGAAACAGAAAAAAGGCTCACTAGCATCTACTGAGATTGAGTCAAATAGTGAATATGAGTCTAAGAGTGAAACTAGCACTAGCTTTACTCTACCCCTTTATACCTTATTACTACCTATACAACTACCACCATCATCATTACTCTTACCTTTATCACTATTCCCATATAATATAAGTCAACATAGCTCTATCAATTATAAATATATAATCTAGTAGTAGTAGGAACAGCTTGTGGCAATATAGGCATAGATCCAAACACTGTTGGCAGCATAAGGAGCAAGAGCAGTAGAGTCCATGTCTAATACAGAAGCAAGCTCAGAAGTGGCAAAGCTACAAGTGTTCAATGGGATGACAGGAAAAGTTATAGCATGCAAGCTATTTTTAAGAATGAGGATGAGAGAAGATATAGTGGAAGAACAGATCCAGTAGATATTGTCTTACATACAAGAAGGATCAGCAAATATTTAGAAGGAGAATATGTTGGAGGATTTGAAGTCAGAAAATTGAGAGTATGAAACAGCAGAGAAATTTCTAACAGATTTAAAGAAAGAATTTGGAGGAGACAAGGCAGCAGTGAAAGTAGTAGAATTAAGGAAATTAGAATAAGGAGAGAGAACAATGGAAAAATTTGTATAAGAGTTCAGAAGGACTGCTAGAAGAAGTGAATATGAAGAAAGGCTATTAGTGGAAGAATTCAAGAGAGAAATGAACAGAGTAATAAGGAAGTTGATGAAGACAGAAAGATCTCCAACCAGTATTGAACAGTGGTACAAATGTGCCACTAATCTAGATAAACATTAGAAGGAAAGTAGGAGAGAAGAAAAAAGATTGAGAGAAAGAAAGGAGAATGGAAACCAAGAACAAAAGCAGGGAGAAACAAAAAGAAACCAAGAAGGATTCAGACCATGACTTCCTCCTCTTCAGATATGACTAAGAAGACAAGATATACAGTGGATGCCAGTAGGGCCTACTCTAATGGAAGAAATAAAAAGAACAAATACAGTAGTAGTTAGGAATCTCCTGCAAGAACAAGGGAGAAGAGAGAGAGGAATAAGAAGGAACCCTTATGCAATGGATGTGGATAGAGGAAGAAACTGTTATAGCTGTAGAGGATTTGGCTATCTTGCACAGAATTGTAGAAGACAGGGAATTGTAGGCTGAGAGAGGAGGATAGAATACAAGGACAATCAGAATACAATGAACCATTTAAATGGGAGGAGATCCTAATAGTCCTCAATTATGTTCTAACAGTAATAAATTTAAAATGCTCAGTAGAGTAGTGGATCATACATCTAGTTGTAATCTAGACAATAGAGACATGTTGAGAGAAGTCACTGTGAAAATAGAACTAGAAATGATTGATACACAGGAGGGGGTAATGGTAGAAGCATTGTTGGATAGTGGGGCAACAGGGCTAGTAATAATTTTTAAGTTTGCTAGAAATCAGGAATTTAAACTAAAGAAAATAGAAAAACCCATATATGTGAGAAATGTTAATAACTTCTTCAACAAAGAGAAACCTATTGAATATATGGTAGAAGTAAACATCTATTACCAGGGGCACAGAGAGAGGATGGAGATTGATATAATTAGAGGACAAAAGTAGAATGTAATTTTGGAGATGCTGTAACTTGCTTGCCACAACCCTGAGATTGATTGGAGAATGGAAAAAGTAAAATGACAAGGTGTTCAGAGAAATATGGAAAGTAGTGGAGACCAAAGTAGGGGAATCCAGAGTGGCAGAGACAAAAGGAGAAAGAAAAAAAGAAAGAATAGAGAAAGAATAGAGAAAGAAGAAAGAAAAAAACTGAAAAAGGAAAGAACAATAGAAGTAAAGAAGGTGGTAGAAGAGTAGAAAATTTGTAATAAGGAGGAAGAGGCAGTAAAATTGGAGGAGGAAGCAAAAATATTGGTACCAAAATGATTCTATTGATGAATATATGTTTTTGAAAAAAAACAAAGTGAGAGGATGCCAGTAAAAAAGATGTGGGACCATATAATTGAAATATAAAAAGAGTTTGTATCAAGAAAGAGAAAGATATATTCATTGTCTAGAGAAGAGAGGGAGAAGGTGTATAAGTTTGTATCAGAACAATTGAGAAAAGAGTATATCAGATCCTCAAAATTGCCTCAAACAGCACTTATGTTTTTTTGTAGGAAAAAATGGGAAGAAGAAAATAGTTCAAGACTATCGATACTTAAATGAATAGACTATTAAAAATAATTGTCCCTTACTACTAATTTCAGACATTGTAGAAAACATAGATACAAAGAGAGTGTTTATTAAGTTAGATCTATATTGGAATTATAATAATGTACAGATAAAGGAGGGAGATGAATCGAAGACAGTGCTTATGACTCTGGAAGAAGCATTTAAGGTAGCAGTGATGTTTTTCAGATTAACAAACTCACTAGCAACCTTTCAGACCATAATAAATGAAATTCTTTGGAATCTCATCAACACTAGAGAAGTAGTGAGTTTTATTGACAGTATAATAGTAGGGACAGAAGAAGAGAAAGAACATAATGAAATAGTAGAGGAAGTAATAAAGAGGTTAACAGAAAACAATTTATATATGAGGCTGGAGAAGTGTAAGTGGAAGGTAAGAGAAGTAGGATTATTAGGAGTAGTGATGGGACTGGAGGAAATAAAAATGAAGGAAGAAAAGATGAAGAAAGTGTTGGATTGGCTAACCCTAAAGAAAATCTAGCAGTTTTTAGGATTAGCCAATTACTATCAGTGATTCATAAAAGATTTTATGTCTATAACTAGACTATTAAATAACCTAGTAAAAAAGAACCAGAAATAGGATTGGACCAAGAGGCAGAAAAAAGTATTTTATGAATTGAAAGAGAGGTTCACAAAGGAACATGTGTTAGCAGCACTAGACTTAGACAAAAAAAAGAGGATGGAAGTGGATGCATCAGAATATATGACAGAATAAATATTATCTATAGAGTGTGAGGATGGGTGATGGAAGCCAATAGCCTTTCTTTCAAAATCTCTAAATGAAACAGAAAAGATATAAAATTCAAGTTTGAGGTCTGGACAGATCACAAGAATTTGGAGTACTTTATGAAGGTGCAGAAGCTAAATCAAAGATAGACTCATTGGGTATTATACCTGTCAAGGTTTAATTTTACTTTGAAATATGTACTAGGCACAAAAATGGGAAAGGCAGATAGACTTAGTAGAAGACTTGATTGGAAAGAAGAGACAGAGAATGATAACAATAATCAAATTTTAATTAAGAACCAATGGATTCATGGCTTAGGAAAGATAGTAATAGAAGGACCAGAAGTAGATATATTAGAAAAAATAAAAATAGCTAGAAGAAAAGATGAGGAAGTAGTTAGAGTAGTAAAGGAAATGAAAAAAGCAGGAGTCAAAATGTTAAGAGGAGATGAGTGGCAAATAGAGGAAGATTTGATGTTGAGAAGAAAGGGAAGGTTTATGTACCAAAGGATGAGGTATTGAGGGTAGAAATAATTTGGTTACATTATAATGTATCAATAGCAAGACATAGAGGAAGATGAAAGATGATAGAGTCAGTAACAAGGAATTATTTATAGCCAGGAGTGACAAGAGATTTGGGAAGATATGTGGAAGGATGTGATATGTATCAATGGATGAAGAATATAACAGAAGTACCAGCAGAGAAGTTAAAGCTGAATGAGATACTAGAAAGACCATAAACTCATCTAATGGTTGATTTTATTACAAGTTACTATTAGTAGCTGGAAAGGATGCAATTCTGGTAGTCTGTGATAGGTTGTCCAAAATGATACATTTTATGGCAACTATAGAAGAAACATCCAGAGGGGTTAGCAAGGTTGTTCAGAGATAATGTGTGGAAGTTGCATAGATTGTCTAAGAGTGTGGTGCTAGGTAGAGATCTACAGTTTGTAGCAGAACTAACCAAGAAGCTGAATCAAATATTGGGAATTGAAACAAAGTTGTCAACAGCATTTTACTTATAAATGGATGGTCAGACAGAAGGCATGAATCAGGAATTAGAATATTGTCTTTGATTTTTCGTAGATCATAAACAAAAAGACTGGCTAGAGTAGTTAACAACAAAGTACATTCAGTAACAAAATTATCTCCATTTATGGCAAATTACAGTGGAGAATTGAGAATAGGAACAGATATAAGAAGTAAAAGGTAAGATAGAGAAGGCAATGGAATTTGCAGAAAGAATGAAGAAGGTTTAAGAAGAAGCTGGAGTAACATTGAGAAAAGCACAGAAAGAAATAAAAATGACAAGTAGACAGGAAGAGAAAAGAAGCAGAAGTATGAAAAAAGGATGACAAAGTAATGCTGAGTACAAAATACTTATTATTCAAAGAATAACTGGCAAGGAAATTAGTAGACCAATATATAGGTCCATATGTCATTGAAGAAGTGGTTTCCACTAATGTGGTCAAATTACAATTGCTAACATCAATGAAAATCCATCTGGTAGTAAATGTCAGTTAAGTAGTACAGTATAGGGAACAAGTGGAGGAACAGAAGATAGAAGAAGTAAAACCAGTAAAGGTAGATGAAGTTGAAGAATAGGAAGTAGAAAAAATTTTAAATAAAAGAAAAATATAAGGAGTTGTGAAGTATCTGGTATAATGGAAGAGGTTTACAGTAGAGCATGACTCTTGAGAAAGGAAGGAGGATTTAGAATATGCAAAAGAAGTAGTAGCTGAGTTTAAGTAGAGGATGAATGCAGAAGTAAGACAATAGAAGAAGTTGAACACAGCTAAAGAGAGAGACTTTAGGAGAGGGAAGTTAATGGAAAGATATATAGTAAAGATGTTGTATGAGTGGAATAATGGAAAGTTTGAGAAGAAATATGTAGGAAAATTGGAAAGGAATTGACAAAAAAAGAAGTCAGTTTCTCTGGAGAAAAAACCTTGAAGGGAGGTAATGTCAGAATTCCAGAAGTTAAACTTAGTTTTATTTTATTTTCTATTTATTTTCTATTTTTGGATCCAGAGTTAGGGTTTAGTGTGATGTTATGTGATCACATATTGTGATGGAAGGCATTAGAATGATCTGAAAGGAATAATGTCATATAACATGTTATATACATGGTTATTTAGGGTAGGCTGATAATAGTATAGTACAGACCACTAGTATGAAGTATATAAGGTAGACAATCTTGTACAGAGTTTTCTATCAAGTTCTCTTGTATTAACCAATATAAGGTTTTCTTTCTTTGACCCACTCTAAGATTTTTAAATTATAACAATAGTCTATGCATATATTACAACTAACCTACTCTAAAGTCTATATACTCTCTATAAAACTAATATGCTGTAATCATACTATAAAACATTATCTATTCTAGAATCTTCTCTGTTGTAATCACTCTATGACATCTTACTAATCCTAATTCTAAGTCAAAATAAAATTGAAATAAAATAAAAATGAGAGAGAAATAAAACAAAGTCTATTTTTTTCAATTCTGACACTTATATGATGTATATCTACTAGTCCAAAAGAGGTTTGTAAATATGGATAGAGAAAAAAACATTATTTGTAGGTTGGGACAAATGTGACTAGATCAGAATGTGACAAGAACTCACTTTATCACAACTCATACTACAGTTACTATAGAAAGTACTACAAGACTCTTCTTGTACTATATTTGAAAACTTCATAACCTCTTCACTTGTGTTGTTTTGAATAGAGGACTACAGTTCATAACACTCTTTGCAAAGAAACTCTACTACTTGCTTGGAGTTAATATTGTTTTATTTGTTATCTGACATTCCCAATTAGATAAACAAATGGAGTGAGTGAATCAAGAGCTCAAAGAATACCTCTGAATATTCATCAATTAGCAATAGAGTAATTAGTATAATCTTCTCCCATTGGTAGAGTTTTAGCACAATAGCTATATGCACTTCTTTATATAGCAATTGTTATATTTTCTTGACACAGAGCAACTACTGCAGATAAGATTCAAATCTCACCAAAAAAGATTAAAGCTGGAGAGTATCTCAAAGTTTACTGATTGAATAAAGTCTACACTAAAAGATATCAAGTCTATTATTTGTAAGTTTCAGAAGAATATGATCAAGTACTATAATCAATGATATACTTCTGCTCTGGTATTCTACTATAGTAATAAGATGTTTCTAAACTCTTTAGATATTCACACAATATATTTCTTATCCAAGTTGTCTTACTGTTATCTTAGATCCTACTTGGTAGAGAAGTAAGTAAGACCCACATTATACTACCTCAAGCTTCTGTCTACTCTACAAAAACTATATCTGGTGTTCCCAATAGTTAAACTTACTACTATTCTTGATAATCTAATTTCCAGAAAATATTCCAGCCCTCTTCTAGACCCAGTCATTATTAATGATAAAGAAGAATGAGAGGTAGAAAAGATCTTGAACAACTACTGGTATGATAAGGGATACTAATATCTGATTAAGTAGAAGAGTTTTGGCCTAAAAAAAACTTCTAAGAGAATACTATAAATATATTTACCTCTGATTTGATAGCCAAATTTTACTGCCTCAACCTCACAAGTCTGTGGTTTATTTATTTGGCAGACTTCCAAAGCATCAATTTTGAACTAGTATTTCTTACTTTAAGTTATAGCAATCTAGAAGAAATAGTATATGTAAAAATATCTACTACTAAACCAAAAGCTCAAGTCTTGAATACCTACAAATCTTATAGTTTTTTCTCTTTCTTGTTTTTAATGTCATGATATACTTGGATCTTTATATTTTATTTTTATATAACATTATGTTATAAGCCCAGAATACTATATAAAGAACTAAAAGGAATAATATTAAGATATATATTTATCATGGATCATGTGTTGTGGTGATCACTAGTCAAAAGATCAATAGAACTACTAAGATAAACTTATAGGTAAAGTATTTTGTAGAGATCACAAGAAAACTCAACAAGGAGTTCCTAGTGTATTGCTACCCTATTTATATTATACATTCATGGTCTGTGCTAATAATAAATAGTCCTGTCCTAACATATACATATTATCTATAAGTCTACTATACTGTTATCACAAAGTGAGCATGTTCTCTAATATCATTGTTCTAGTTCCTTCTATTCCATTCTAGATCTATGATATCACATCATGTGATGTGTCATTTGATCATAGTCATGTGCTTTTTATCTATTTTTTTAATATTTCTTTTCTTTTGATTTTGATTTTCTTTTCTTGGATGATGAGAAGTAAAAGAAAAATGTTAGTATTCAAGCATATTATGACATCATGTACTATTAATATAAATAAGGTAGAAATACAGTAGAGACTTCTTATCAAGTTCTCTTATAGTCTATCAGATGTAGTTCACACTAGAAGACAAATATTTATGAAATTAACTTAGAGATGTATAAAGTGTAAAAACTTTATATGATAAGCTTGGTGATATAGACTTTCCAGAATGACCTTGGCTTCAGCTTATGTATTGCACCATCTGTCTACTGTATAGTCACAACTTCAAATGATTGAAACAAGTCTGAAAGAGATTGAGTACTAATAGTGGTATATCACTATAGAATACCAGAGATTGAGTTCACTTGAAATTATCATTGTCAATTATTAGACTAGCAAATTACAATATAACTACTAGTCTTATATATAAGTAAAATATATAGAAGATATTTAGAGTTTTAGTGTACAGCACCAAGTAGAGGTTTCAGTAATAAAAAGCTAAAAGAGATTATATAAGAGAACTCCATTATAGAAGACTGAGCTCAATAGAAGTATCTCTGTCATAGAAGACTAAGTACTCAAATAGTTAGAGAACAATTGCATCACTACTATAGAAGTGTGTTGCAGAAAGTGTAGCCATCATAGAAGACAGGCTTTTACTAGAATTTGAGGAAGGTATTATTACTATGAAATATAGTCTTCAAAATAGTTAGACTTGGTATATGATATAATTCCCACAAGACTCTTATAATTTAAGACTACTTAGTATACTATTGGCTGTCTTAGTTAGTAGTTGCTATAATATACAAGCTATAATCAAAGCTACAAACACTACTACTAATCCCATAGAGTTAGTCAAGTTAATATCTTCACTTTCTTGCTGAAAGTTTTTTAGGTACCATACTTAAGACAATCATAATTTTCCCTTTTCAACCATTATTTAATAAGCTTTATAAACCAGTCAACATTTACCATCATTCTATTTGAGTTTCTAACCATCTAGTATAATCATTTCAAGGTTAGGTCAGCAGTATTCTGCTTGATGTACCAATTAATTGACATAAACTGTCTAAAGTATTTAAGATAGCTATTGCCTCCAGGGAACTCTATTCCATTCTCTTAGAATTTCCTGAAGATAAGTTGTATATTATGTAGATTAAAGCAATAAACTTAGAATTCCCTGGAAATCATAAAACTCTGTACACTCTGCAGACTTTGCCCAGTTGTCCTAACACTTCTTATTTCAGAACTCATTTCTCAACTTTGAGAAGCTAAGTACTTTACAAAGCTGGATGTTTACTGGGAGTTTGACAATGTTTGGATTAAGTCTGAAAATAAATGGAAGGCTATCTTCTGTACCAACAAAGGTCTTTTTGAGCTCCTTTGAGCTTCTTGTGATGTTCTTTGGTATGATTAATAGTTCAGCAACTTTTAAAATCTTTATCTAGACTCTGGAAGCACATACTAGAGTAGTGCAAAGAGTCTTGGAACCTTGGCTGAGTACAAGCTCTTTTTTTGCCCTAAAAATATAAGTTTGAGTGAAAGCAAATAGAGTACCTAAAATTGGTCATCCCTTAAAACTAAGTTGAAATAGACCTAGTCAAGATCTCTACAGTTTGTGAATAGCCAGTTCCAAAGTTTCAGAGTAATATCTAGGTCTTTCTTAGGTTTGTCAATATTTTACTATTGCTTTATCTGAGATTTCTGTGCTATAACCTACTCTCTTTTTGATCTCACTGGCTCATCAAGTACTAAGACCTTGTAGGACAAGCAGTAAGAGGCTTTTAATATCCTAAAAGAGGTAGTCACTTCCATACCTATGCTATTTTCTCCAGATAACATAGAACTCTTCCATGTTGAAGCAGATAGCTCAGACTTCATAGCTAGAACTATTCTCTCTCAGTGGTGAAAAGCTAATGGCAAGTGATATCCAGTCACATTCTTTAGCAAGTTCTTATTTGCAGCCAAACTTATTTGTAGCCAAACAAAACTATGAAATTTATAATAAAGAAATGTTAGTAATTATCTATATATTGGAAGAGTAGAGAAATTTTCAGAAAGAAACATCAAATCCAGTCAAAATATAAGTAGACTACAGAAATCTTGAGTACTTTATGATAGCAAAGAAGTTTAACCACCATCAGACCTAGTGTTACAACTCAAAGACCTTAGAGTGAGTCAATAAAAAGAACCTTGTATTGGGTTAACACAAGAGAACTCAATAGAGAGCTCTTTACAAAGTAGTCTGCCTTATATACCTATCCACATGGTCTGTGCTAGCTACTGTAGATCCTACTCTAAAGTACCATGTGTAAGACATGAAGTCAACATGCAGTATATATATTGTATGATATTTCTTCTTCTAGAATCTTCTACATCCTTCCATGCATCATGTGACTTGTAACTGTCACTGTTGCCGTATCATGTGACTGAGTGATGTTGTCACTAACCCTAACCCTAAGTTCTAAAAATAAAAAAATGAAAATAAGAAAATAAGAAAAGCTAAGTTCACTTTCTGCAATCTTGATATTTAGTAGTTTCCATATCTGGCTATGTTTGGCTTCTTGCTTCATCATAAACTGGGAAAATCAATGGGGAAGTTAGATACACTGTCTAGATAACTAAATTATAGTACTAGAGTACAAGACAACTGGAATATAATACTCCTTCATCTAGATTTTTTTATAGTTTGTGCTCTGGAAGGTTTTTCTTTGAAAGATGAGAAATACAGTATTTTAAGAATATTCATTATGAAAACTGGAGTGGAAAACCAAAGAAACTAGCAGCTAAAGCAGCTCAAGAGCTTCAACACTTATTCATGAAGTTTCTACATTCTTCCAAGTAGTTAGAGGTTAATGATTTACTTTTCTTCTAAGGTAAGATATATGTTTTGTAAATCCTAGATCATAGACACTATATCATCTTTCTATACTATGATACAAAGGTAGTAAGACATGCTGGATAATGGAAAATACTTAAACTTATTAACTTATTTTCCAGAATTACTGGTAGTCTTAAATGTCATAGTATATTTGCTTGTATACTAATACTTGTAGTCTTTGTCATTGGACCAAACCTATACAATATTTTTCAGTTGGAAAGCTTTATCTACTGATAATCCCAGACTTCTTATGGAATACTCTAAACATTGATTTTATAGTAGAACTTGAGTCTTCTAAATATAATTGTTAATTATTGTTCTTACTTTAACCAGATACCTATGGTTAGTCATATAGAGGCTAGATCAGATCAAGTTGGGAACTTATTCAAGAATGTATATAGTTATCTGTGAGAGTGGATAAAGATATACAGATTGCAGATCAAGCTAAAATGCTTATTCATAGACTTGTGACTAAACTGCAGATAAAAATCTCAGTATTATGACTTAAGCTTAAGTACTAGAACAAAATACATACTTGTATATTGAGTAACATAAGAAAACTCAATAGAATTTCTACTACAGAATAGTCTACTCTATATACCTCTAACCTATTCTAAAGCCATGATTAAGTTCTTTAGGTAGTTTCTATAATGTTCTACCAAGTCACATGACTGTGACTATTATATGTATTGGTATTAATCATCCAAGAAATGAAGTCTTAACTATTTTATTCTCTGATAAATTTCCATTAATTGGAAATTTGTCTCACTAATAATCAGTCACTTCTATTATCAATACTTAAAGTAAATTTTTCCATTTCTCCCTCTGAATTGTCAACCACTACATCAAATACTGAGTTATTTATTATATTGTATTATAATAAGTTATAGGCCCAGACCAAAATCTCAACTAAAATAACAGATAAACTTGACAATAATATATATTTATCTATTTTTTCTAATATTAACAAATTTGACAGCATTAGCTGACCAGTATGAAGCAATATAATTCTCATGGCTGTCTAACTAAAGAGAGCATGAGAATACTTAAATAGAACTATCAAGAATCCAAAACTAAACACAACTATTAAATTACCTAATGACCCCTCCAAAATATCTCTTCTAAACAAAAAATTAACTGTATGGAATATCCTAAATCTATCACTAGATGAATGAGAAATATAAGATACATAGACAACTGTTCTTATTACTAACAATATAAAAAACTCTGTGGGGTTAAGAGCTGTAATGAACAGTAATATAGCCAATACATAGAAGTCTTTCACATCCTAGTATGAAGCCTAATGCCAACTAGCTATTTACTAGGTAAAATAAGATTTTTCAAACACTATATATGTTGTAGAAACTACTAGACCAGTGTCTAATAGCAGCACTAACAAGTAAATCTCAAGGGTGGATATCTAGTAGAGAACATGAGTTGTGTAATTCACAAGAGAACTTAACAGGGAACTATAATAGTATTCTACTAACTATTTATATAACTATCCATGGTCCATGCTACAACTACACATCTGTTGTGCATCCTACCCTAATGTTCATGCCCTGTCCTCATATTCATTACTAATCTACCTCATGTTCTATTACTCATCTACTATACATTTACCTCAAGACCAGCATGCCATATACATATGCCCTGATGTCACACCCTAAACCCTACTCTTCATTTCTGTTGTCCATGTGTGCACTATGTGTACACCATAAGAGAACCATGCTGTTAACATGTTTCTTAATATCACTCTATCTCTAGACTCTTCTTGATCCTTCTAGACCATAGATCCTTTTAGACTGCTCTAAGCCTTATAATATCATGTCATATGACTTCCCAGTCATGTGCCTTCTTTCTCCTATCATAGACTAATAATATAAATATCTATAAATATCTCATTAAAGTCTGTCCACACTTTCTCATCTTATAACAATATATGCCAAAGGATTTGATTTCTTCTAATATATTTTTAATTTTTGTTTAAAGTGAAATTAGAGTAATTGGTATAGAAATTAGTAATGATTTCAAGGCTATCACTCTCAACTCATTTTCTTCTTCAAGTATATAGAATTTAGTTGTGGTTTTAATGTATAATATTAGAGCAACTAGATAAAGACTGTAGTAATTTAGTAAAAATTGCAGCTCTAGGAAAATCAAAGTCTATTGACAAGTAATACTAAATATATGACTCATCTTCAGGAAAACTTGAGAGAACAGAATAAGGTTTCCTAGAGATAATAGCTATCTTAAGTACTTTACTAGTTCATAGTAATCAAACAGAATAATATTGACATAAGGCTAGAATGATTGTACCAGATAGTTAGGAACACTGATAAAAACATCAAGAACAATGTCTGGAATTAGAAAGGACTTATCTAATAGTAATTAGGAACATAGGTATTATAATTCAAAACTTAGATTTAAGTCCAAAAAGAAATCTTGTATAGGATTTATACAAGAGAACTTGATAGAGTTCTAAGTACAAAGTGTCTACCTTATATATACCCTTATATATACAAGCTAGTTAGTCTATATGAGACCTTATCTAACCTACCCTAATAATTATATATAATTTATAAGATCAACATATAGTAAATATATTATATAATATTATTGTTCTGAAATCTTCTATGTTCTTCTGTGTGACATGTGACATGTGACAGAATATGTGATATGGTGTCACATTATATGACAGTTTGTGATAGTCATATATAGTATTACACTAACTCCTAACTCTAAGTCTAAAAAATAAATGAAAAAGGAAAATAAATTAAGTCTACTGTTTTCAACTCTGATAATAGGAGAGCAAAGGTATGAACATAGGTGAGGACAGAAATTAGCAAGCAGAAGCAGCAAAGATTGTATGATGAACTTTGTATTTTTATTACTAAAGATCAGAGTTGAGGAACTATAGTTCCTTTACATATAATGCATTGATAATAGTATACTAAGTAGTCTTATATTATAAAGAGTCTTGTGGAGATCACAAGAGAACTCAACAAGAAGATTCAAATATGTTGCTATCTTATTTATACTATAGATATCTAGTTTGTGCTAACAATAAATAGCCTACCTTAATATCTATATGTTAGTTATAAGATAAACATAGACATATACTTTGATCTTATTCTTACAGCCTTTTCTTCTAGATTCTAGGTCTATGGCATTATGTGATGTGATATGTCATGTAACCATAATCACATGCCTCTTCATTATCCAAGAAATAAAAGAAATAGAAAATAAAATAAAATAAAATCAAAATAAATATCAAAGTTCAAGTATACTATGACAGATAGGTTGATTGGGAGATTTTATTGTTAGACTACAAATATACAAATTATTTAAACAAGAATCATACCATTATAAAAACTGAATTGAACTTAGTCACAGTCACTTTCCAAAACCCAAACCCAAAGTCATCAATCTAATCTAGCTCTAAATTCTAGAAGTATGGTATATAACAAGAAGAATAAATTGGTTTGTTCCAACTGTAATTATTACTATCATCTCAAAGAGGAATTTTACTAGTCTAGAGGTAAGAAGACTAGCTAATTTTCCTCTAACTTCTGAAAAAGAAAACCTTTCACTACCATAGTCAATATCACTGAAATAACTAAGTCTAATTCCACCACTACTACTCAGAACTTCAGTGTATACACTAACACCTCATCTACTTTATCTAAAATTGATGGTTTACTATCAGAATAACACAATTATTACATACCAGCACTAGACAATAGTCTAGTATATTATAATACACTTGAATACTAACATTTTTATTTTTTCTTTTATTTATTTTTCTTTTCTTTTGATTTTCTTTTTTTTATTGATAATGAAGAGGCACATGACTGTGGTCACATGACATATCACATAATGTAAGGTCATATGTTGTAGCAACCACTAGACCAATATCCAATAGTATTATTACAAGTAAATCTCTCAATAGGGATATCTAATGGGAACACAAGTTATATATTCACAACAGAACTTGATAGGGAACTACAACAGTATTCTACCAACTATTTATATAACCATCCATAGTCCATGCTACAACTACACATCTGTTGTGCATCCTACCCTAATGTCCATGCCTTGTTCTTATGTCCATTACTAATTTATCTTATATTCTATTACTTATCTACCATACATCTACCTCAAGGCCAGCATGCCATATACATGTGCCCTGATGTCACACCCTAAACTCTACTCTTCATTTCTGTTGTCCATGTGTGCACTATATGTACACCATAAGAGAACCATGTTGTTAACATATTCCCTGATGTCACTCCATCTCTAGACTCTTTCCAATCCTTCTAAACCCTAAGTCCTTTCAGACTACTCTAGACTACTCTAGACTTATAACATTATGTCATGTGACTTCCCAGTCATGTGCCCTCTCTCTCTCTTGTCGTAGACTAATAATTACTACTACTATATCTTATCTTATCTGTCCTAACACTAACCCTAAAAATCTGTCCACACTTTCTCATCTTATAATATCATAGGTCTAGAATGAACTAGAGCAGACTAGATGGATGATGCCAAGGAGCATGTCAACAGCATGTCTACCTCATGGTATATATATAGTGTACTCATAAATGATACATGGACTTTAGGGTAGGATAAATATTAAGTAACACTGACCATATGTAAATTATACAAATAGGATAGCAATACAGCAGAGACTCCTTATCAAGTTCTCTTGTGATTTCCATATCAATAGCCTACTAAAAGCTTTACTAGTTTGTGTAATTATTGGACTTTGTGTCTAGTGGTTGCCATAATATGGTACACTGTTCCCTAACAGAAGATCCTCATGTTTTGATGTTATTGTCAAATAGAAGTAGCTATACTAGAGTACATGTACCTACAATTTTTGACTCTAGAGCATCAGATCACTGCTTTACCAATGAAAACAACTTTGGATCATATACAGCTTACCCTAAATCTTGCTGTAAAACACTGGTAGAGAAGAATACACAATTCAGAATTATGGGAGAAGGTATCATTATCATCAAGAGCCAGATGGACAATAGAAGACTTACAAATATAATGCTAGAATAGATACTCTACTGTCCAAACCCTACTACTAACCTAATATTTATTCCAGAATTATCTAACTCAGAAATAACCACATAATTTACCAAAGATCAAACAAACCTGTTTAATATAAGTAGCATTCTATTCTTGACTGGTATGTACATCAGCAGAATATACTACTTGTCTTAAATAAATTGGATAGCCTAATAGCAATAGGAGTGGAATCAAGAGAAGTTATAGTAGCAATATATGTTTAGTACAAGAGGTTAGGGCATATCAGCAAAAGAACCATCAGAGTCTAAACACAATGATGATTAGTTGATAGCATGGATATGAAAGAAGATCTCAATATGTGTGAGAACTGCTTACTCAGAAAATAGACAGTATGATCCTATAATAAAGAAATAATACCTAAGACTATAGTACTCAAGTATGTTCATATTGATATATGGGAGGAAGCTCTAGTATAGTCAGCCAAGAGAGCAAGATACTTTATGAGCATCACAGATAATATATTCTCATAATAAAAAGTATATTTTCTTAGCAATAAAACTACTGTATCAACCCTTAAAAAATTTAAGCTTGTTATGATTGTTGTTATGGGACGCTTTGGACATAAACAATTTTATTTTATTTTATTTTTTCTGATTTTACTTTTCTTTTTCTTTATTTTCTTTTTCTTTGGAGACAATGAAAAAGGGCATATGACAAGGAAGTCACATGACAGGTCACATGATGTGATGTTATAGGCCTAGAACCTGGTGGAAGAATCTAGAAGGTGATGTCAGGGCATATAGAGTATGCATGGTGGCCTTGAGTAAGAAGTGAGGCGAGCATGAGGTTGAAGCATAGACTATAAGGCAGGTTTAATTATTAGTAGCATGGACCATGAACCATTTGTATAAATAGGACCTTAATTAAGAAGAGGCTCCTTGTCGAGTTCTCTTGTAAATTTCCACTTGATAATCCTACTTTGAGATTTTACTGCTTGTGTTGTCATTTATCATTTTGATAAGTGGTAGCCACAACAATTGTCTTCTCATGTCTTACAGGTTGTTACTTCATGGACAATATATATTGGGGTTCATTTCACTTCTGACTTATTATCTGCTATGCCTTGTTGTTTCCTCATATATGATCAGTCAGTACCTCATATAGTAGTAGAGGCTTCCTCATGTTTCCATCATTCATTACCTCAAGGATACCATATATATTCTTTATTGTCAATAGGTATATATACCTGTAGATACTATCTTGTATCCTTACACTTTACCAATTGACTCATTTTTCACTCTCACTCAAGTCTTTGCCTAAGTTATAACAAAGCTCTACCATGTTGAAGCTGAATAATAGAAAGAATAGAAGTTGATAGTTATAAGAATGGACATAGACTATGAATGATGTAATCAACTGTAGAGAGACTATATAGATTAGCATGTAATTATACTGAAAATGACAATGCTATATGCTCACCAGTAGAATGGAGTTATAGAGAGAAACATATAGATATTTCTAGATCTTGACAAGTCTATATTAGCTGAGAGCAGGCTACTAAGAAGGCTTTGAGTGGATCTAGTTGAAATAGCATGTTACTTATAGAATTTAGTTTTATCATCAAGACATCTTAGGAAGATTCCAGTTAAGATATAGACTTGGAAATGTCAGAATGTCTCACACCTGCATTTCTCTAAATGTATGATATATGCAAAAATCCCAAGTGATCTGAGAATATCAAAGCTTGAACCCTAATTAGTTAGACTTTGTCTAGTTGGATATTATGAACATAAAAGATATAAGTTGCTGGATAATATCTCAGGAATGTGCTTTAGGTCTAAAAATATGATTTTTAATTAAAGAACACATTTATTGGACATACTTAGATACTTGAAATGAGATAAATGAAAAAGCATGTGATATACTATTCTCTAATCCTAAACTGGCTGTAATAGACATATCTGAAATATTGTAACAACCACTAACTGTTATATGCCAAGTCCACCCATCTGGAAAATACATCCCTATAATAATACTGTCTTATCAATATCTAATCTACAAGCTTGCCTTCTATGATGGCCACCTTTCTTGTAACATGCCCTTATAGCAGTAATGCAACAATCTGGATATTCTGTTTTCCATAATAGAAATACTTCTATCTAACTTAGTCTTCCATGGCAGAGTTATACTCCTGTCAGTGTTCTACCACTGAAACTACCACTTGAAGTAATAGAGACTATACTACTAGAACTCTGAGCATCTCCTATAGTTAGTACTTGTATATAAGACTAGTAGTTATACTATAATTTGCTAGTCTGATAATCAACAAAGATAATTCCTATTAAACTCAATCTCTAGTGTTTAATAGTAACACACCAATTAGCACTCACTCCCACCTCAGACTTCTTTCTTCTATCTGAAGCTACAACCATGCAGCAGACAGATGGTGTAGTATATAAGCTGAAGCCAAGGTTGTTCTACAAGTCTACACATCTCTGAGTCCACCTTACAAACTTTTAACTCCAGTGGAAACTATGCCTGACAGTTTTATTAGACTCCCAAGTCTGCTATTACTTTTGAGCAGTTCTGTCTGCTAAATTTCCTATTGCAGTCCCATTTGTAAAACAATTTTTTTGTACTTCAAGTCCAAATAACTTTCTTTCACCATAACTTCTCAACTCATTCAGAGTCAACCCTAGTCCCACTGCTTGGAACACTCTTCAACAAAATTTTTTGTTTCAGCAATAACCTTACTTATCTGCCAAACACTCCATAATACTCAAGACATATAAGTATCATTCCTGTGAACAATGATTCTAATTGAAAGGATGCTTCTGCTACTAATCCTATTACTAATCTAACATCTAATAGACCCACTTCTTCTATTCACTTACAGTCAAAACCCTGTCAGAGTGATAATACTAATAAACAGTTGGCCAATGTACTTGGGTGACTTATAAATATGCTTAATGCTAATCAGACTTCTAGTTTTAATACTAATTCAAAAGAAACTAAAGCCCATACCCCTAATACTTTTAGTGGCACTAAGCCTAACAAGCTTAATAATTTCCTGTTTCAATATTATTTTTACTTCTGTCCTAATCCTGTGCAATTCAACACAGATATTGCAAAAATTAATTTTACAATGTCCTATCTCACTAGGGTTGCCTAGAACTAGTTTGAAGTAGGTTTTAACCAGAAAGACCAGGGTATCTTACAAGATTGGCTCTCTGACTGGAATCTGTTTGTTGATGAATTACATCAACATTTTGGTCTTTTGGACCCCATTGGTAAAATGGCTAACATGCTAGATAATCTTTAGATAAAGCTTGACAACAAAATTTCCACTTACAGCATGGATTTCATATGTTATGCTTCTCAACTAGGTTAGAAGAATAGTATTCTGTACTACTGCTATTACTAGAGTCTTCCCAATCAGATCCAGAATCCTATTTCTACCCAAGAACAAGGTAAACTTACCTTATTCCAGAATATATACACTTTAGTGATGACTATCGACCATTGTTACTGGGAACATGATCACAAACACCACCATACTAGGTAGGTAGAAAAAAAGGCCCTTTAGTCTCACTCCTAGAAGCAAGGGAAAACTTTCACTACTGGTGATTCTGCAGCCTCCCAAAACAAGACAAATATATCTCTAGTGGCTTCATCTGCTAAATCATCTTCTTCCAAATCATCTTCATCTCCCACTCCAAAGAAACAACTGAATTCTCCATGAGTAGATCTCTCTTTCAAGCTAGCCAGCAATGACAAATTGACTGGTGACAAGTGCAAGAAATAGCTCAAAAATAATCTATATCTCTATTGTGATATAGGAGACTACAAGTTGGACTTCTGTTTCAAGAAGCAGACTATGGTCACCTCCAAAAACCATGGTATTGTAGCAACTACTTCTGAAAAACCCTTGGAACAATAGAGAGTGATCCCCAGAACTCTGTACAGACTAAGAACTGTGTTGAACTTTCTTGTGTAGCAATGATTCCTATCCAACTCAATGTATCTGCTCTTTCTGATCTATATTCTTTCTTTGTCTCCCTCACTTCTTCCTTGATTCTTGGTCAGGATCACCTTAATAAAATCCTATTGCAAGCTCTTGTCAACTCCAGGTCTACTCATTGCTTTGTAGACTTGAAATTTGTAGATATTCACTACTTGAAGACATCTGCAATCTCTCTGGTTGCTCTTTGCTTGTTTGATAGTTCATCAAACAGCACCGTCTCTGAAATTGCTAACCTGTCCATAATCTTCTCCACTGGTGATTGTATAACTCTAAACTTCTATGTTACTCTGCTTGATTCTTCCTACTCTTTGATCCTTGAATACAACTGGCTCACCTGACACAATCCACTGATTGACTAGGCAAATGTGTCAATGAACTTCTGTCTATCTTTGCAGGAAAATCTTGCTCTCTCTCACATTGTGGCCAACACATCATTGGCATCTCTGTAATCTCTGGACACCTCTCTGTAATCATTGGATTCTGTGGTTTTCATACCTGCATCTGAGACCTCCATGTCTATTTCTAAGTGACCTAACATTACTATTATTGGTGCTGTGGTATTCTTGCAAGTATCAGAACTTCTGGGCTCTAGTAACTTTGAACTCTGTCTTTACTCTTCAGATATTCAGGCTAACTCCACAAAATTTACAGAAGCTCCTGATCTTTCCAATGTCTCTTCTGTGTATTATGAATTCACCAACATTTTCAGCAAAACCAAAGCTGAAGTCCTTGCTTCTCACTATCCTTATAACCTCCAAATCAATTTGGAAGGTGCTTAATCTCCAGTTGGCTCTATATACTTTCTTTCAGCATCTAAACAAGAAGCTCTCAAGGAATTCATTAAGAAAAACCTCAATACAGATTTTATCCAACCAACTTCATCTCCACATAGTACACCAGTCTTATTCATTAAGAAGAAAGATAGGTTACTATGTCTCTGTGTTAACTTCCACAGTCTTAACCACATTTTGAAAAAGAATTGCTATCTACTTCCACTCATCTCTGATCTGCCAGACTCACCTCACAAAGCTTGAGTTTATGAATCATTTGAGTGGTCTGTAATGCTCTTTGGTCTTACCAATGCTCCTGTAGTCTTCCAGTAATTTATAAATGACCTCTTCTCTGACCTGTTGGATGTTTGTACTGTGATCTATTTGGATAATATACTCATCCACTCAAATAACATGTCTAAACATCACTGGCATGTTAAGGAAGTACTCAAGTGTCTCCACAAGGCTGGCTTTATGCCAAAGCAGAGAAATATGAATTCCACTCTAAGTCAGTAGAGTATCTGGAATATATTATTTCTCCTTCTAGCCTCACCATATCTGATGACAAAGTAAAGATTATTCAAGACTGGCCAGAGCCCAAGAAAGTTAAGGATATTCAATCCTTTTTAGGTTTTGCTAATTTCTATCACCAGTTTATCTCTAACTACTCAAACATTATCATTCTATTGACATGCCTCATCTAGAAGGACATTCTCTAGAAGTTCAACTCCTCTTATCATAATGCTTTCAACTCTCTCAAGAAGACATTTACCTCTGCTCCCATTCTCACTTATTGTGGAAACTAATGCTTTAGACTATACTCTCACTGTAATCCTTTCCATTGTTAATAAAGAAAATAAAGTTCATCTAGTCACCTTTCACTCATGCACTTTTAATGTAGCAGAGTTGAACTACAACACATATAACAAAGAATTACTTGCTATTTTTGAAGCTTTCAAAATTTGGCAATACTATCTGAAGAGGCCAGCCTATCCCATTGACATTGTTATAAATCATAAGAACCTTGAGTACTTTTCCACTACCAAGGTGTTAACCTAGAGGCAAGCATAGTGGTCCAAGTATCTCTCTCAGTTTAACCTGGTCATTTTGGTATCAAACCAGATGCTCTCACTAGATGGTAGAACATTTGTTCTAAAGGAGGAAATACTGGCTATTCCACAGTCAACCCTTATAACTTCAAACAAATCTTTACTCAAGAACAACTTACAATCTCTGTACAAGCTACTGTCCTCCTCTTTCCTTCTCTTCATGCAGTTACAGTTATTAATCTAGACATCTTACACCAAGAAATCCTTTTGGCTCTCTCTAGTGATCCAATTGCTACAAAACATACCTCCACAGATGGCTGATAGTCTATGGACCCAAATAGTTTTCTCCTCCTTAATAACAGAATCTATGTACCCTCTACTAGTAATTTCCACATATATATTTTCCAGTATAATCATGATCATATTCTTGCCAAACATTACAGTCAAAAAAAAACACTGGAACTAGTTCACTGTGAATACTTCTGGCCTAGCCTTCATGCTGATATACAACAATTCTACAAGTTCTGTGTTACTTATATACAATCCAAGCTATAATATCACAAGCTCTATAGATCTCTCAAACAACTTTCTATTCCTAAATAACTATGGAATTCTATTTCTATAGACTTCATCAAGAAGCTCCTATCATTCTCTAGATTTGATACTATCTTGGTCATAGTTGACTAGCTTACCAAACAGGCAATCTTTATATCTACTCATGATACTATTACATCTATGGACTTAATATGTCTGTTTATTCTTTATATATTCTCCAAACATAATGTTTCTTCCTATATCACCTCCAATAGAGGCTCAGAGTTTGTGTTGAACTTCTTCTGTTCTTTAGGCACTGCTCTAAACATGTAGCTTTACTTCACTTTAGGTTACCACTCTAAAGGTAATAGACAAACTAAATGCACAAACTAGACTCTTAAGCAATATCTCTGTGTATATTGTAATTACCAGCAAGACAACTGGTCCAAACTCCTACCTCTTGTGAAGTTTGCTTATAACAATGATTTGAGTACTACTATTAGTATTTCTCTATTCTTCACTAATAAGAAATATCATTCAAATATCACTGTTTACCCTGAAAGTAATATTGCTTCCTCCTGAGCCTATGACTTCACTGTAGATCTCAATGAGTTACAGAGTATCCTCAATGTCAGATATGCAAAGCCTGGACACTAGTTTTTTCATTTAATATTCCTTTTTCATTTTCTTTGATTTATTTTTCTTTTCTAAACTTAGGGTTAGGGTTAGAGTGACATTATAATCACACTGTCACACATCAGTCACATCAGATGACATGGTCATGGTAATGGTCACAAGTCACAAGGTCACAGAGAAGAATATAGAAGATTCTAAAAGAATAATGTCATATAATATATGCAACATATGTTGACTTTAAGACAAATATATGATCATTTAGGGTAGGCTAGAAAAGTAGTAGCATGAACCATGGTAGTTTAGTATATAAGGTAGACAATCTTGTACAGAGTTCTCTATTGAGTTTTCTTGTGTTAATCCTAATACAAGATTCTTCTTATTAACCTGTTATAAGGTTTTTGAGTTGTAACACTCAAAGCTGAAATTTCTGCAGCCCAACAGCATTATCAGAAGTCCACTGATGTACAACATTCCCACACTTCTAGTTTCAAAGTAGATGACAAAGTCTTTGTTAAGGCTCAGTTCTTCAGAACTACTCAGCCTTCAAAAAAGCTCTCTGAAAAATATCTCAGACTCTACAAAATCATTTTCCAGCCTAGTACACTATTGTTTACCCACTGTCCCCCAGAGTCTATGTGCTCTGTCTATCCAGTTTTCTATGTATCTATGCTTGAATCTCCTATTTCTCTAAAAGAATATAACTAGCCCCTATACCAGTTATAATTAATGGGAAATCCAAGTATAAAATTTCTTGGATAGTGGACTTCAAAATTGATTGCTAATAGGCATGCAAGCTTCTGTACAAGGTAATTTGGCCAGGATATAAAGACATCAAAGACAAATCTGAGTGAATTTCTACATCTGAACTTACTCATGCCACTGACTTAGTATCTAATTTCCATATCATATATTCTGCCAAGCCTGGTCCACTCTCTTTGTCTTGGTCATGCTGTTATATTTGTTCTCTGCCTCCATACACTTCCAATAGATATTTCTCTTATTAATTTCTTAGTAGATTTTATCTGTTTATTTTTATTTAATCCCAGCTTTTATGTACTCTTTATGGAGTTTCCTTTCAAATTTTTGAATTTTATTTTTATTTCTGTCTCTTAATTTTTTTACTCACATAGTATAGACACAACAAAATAAAACTCACAATAAACAAAAAACAAGTCTATTATACTAGCAAAAGACAGATGATAGAATTTCTTTTTCTATCTTCTCCTAACTTTTACCAGAGCCATCCTTAGACCTCTCCTTATTATCTCCATCTTCTTTCTTGCTCTCCTCATTGTTACCCTGCAGACTTTCTTTCAAACCTTACCTCCATTTGACTGTAGTC
The DNA here is from genome assembly GCA_022457215.2 of Leucocoprinus gongylophorus. NCBI lineage: Eukaryota > Fungi > Basidiomycota > Agaricomycetes > Agaricales > Agaricaceae > Leucocoprinus > Leucocoprinus gongylophorus. The sequence goes on from JAJOHK020000110.1 coordinate 41,356, forward strand.
TCTGACTAGGCTGTGTTTCTCTCCTAACCCTTCACTAAGTCCCAGAGAGACTTCTTAATACTTCAGTACTTCTTCACAAGTTCTCAGAGTGCTTTTTCAATGGCACTTAAAATCCTACTATAGGTAGGGATCATAGCTGGGGAACTGGTGTTAGTATGGAGGACACACCACTACTTGAGAGCAATGTATCTAGTACAGGCAAGAGAATGACTAGAAAAGAGACATTATTAGTAAAGAGAACAAAAATAAACTTCTTTACTTACCTTGAATTGTGTACCAAGCAGTCCTATCCAGCATACACATCTTTCATAGGAGTTAATACCCCTATCTTGACTATGGTATTCCTATAGTATTTTTCTGGCTATTTCTATTTATTTTTCTTAGAGAGCTATTGTTCCATCTTATCTTCTGAGAAGATAGTGGTGATCTTTTTTTGTTTTGACTCTATGATCTGAGAAGCCTTTGTACCTCCCTAAAAGTGCAGTGTTCTCTACTAATACTTCATCCTGGAGTTGCTGCAGGTACTCTATCTGTTTTCTTTTATTTTCTTTCTCTGCAAGCCTCTGCTTCTCAGCTTCCTCCCTTATCTTGGCTTCTGCTATCTTTCTTGTCTTCTGAGCAGCATGCTTGACTTGACAAATTTCTGCTGTCTCCTCCAATTTGTTATAAGACGAGGGTGTGGACAGACTTTAGGGTTAGGGTTAGTGGACAGGAATAGGACAGTAGTATATTATTAGTCTACAATGGGAGAAGAGATATAGGAAATAGGCATGTGACCTGGAAGTCATGTGATAGAGTCTAGAGCAGTCTAGAAGGATCGGGAAGAGTCTAGAGATGGAGTTAGGGTTAGGAGATAACGTCAAGGGACATGGGTTCCTCATGGTGTACACATGGTGTGTATATGTACAGCGGAGATTAAGAGTATGACGTCAGAGCACATGTAGGAAGCATGGTAGCCTTAAGGTAGATGCATGGTGGATGAGTAAGGAACATGAGGTAGAGGCATGGACTTTAGGGTCGGACATATAATGTTGTAGCACGGACCAGGACTGTACAGTATATATAGCGGGTAGATAGAGTAGGAGCTCCTTATCGAGTTCTTCTTGTGTCAACC
>JAJOHK020000111.1:0-42317 GCA_022457215.2 Leucocoprinus gongylophorus
ATGGAAAGCACATATACTTTAGAATAGGTTAGTTGTAGTATGTGCACAGACCATAGTCTATGGTATATAAGATAAACTATTTTGTACTTGGAACTTTATTAAGTTCTTTTGTATTACTTAATACAAATGTTGTCTTTTGTTTTTACTCAAAGACTTAAGTTATAACAGTTATAACTTAAGTCCTGGATATTAGAAGACAATTCACACTTGCTGTATTATCTGTGAAAATAGCATAGAAGACAGAAGTGCAAGACTAAGTTTAGGAATTTATTCCAAGAGATTGGAAGTTAATACTATGTAGATAATTAATCTTAGCTTTAATAAATAATGTTGCATTTAGCCTGTTTGTCATATAGTCATATTTCTCAGATGTCAACATTCAAAAAGATTGTAACTGGTGAGTGTAGTACAAGTCCAAATTGATTAGCAGACTGAAAAACAATATATAGTAGCTATTATTCTTAAATATAAAAGTGCTAATCTAATAATACTCTCTCATTGTACCTACTCTGGGTTGTCAGACACTATGGAGATTGTCATTTATAACTCCATGAGATTAATAAGAATACATAGTTTAGTCCTCAGATTGATGGGTGATTGAAATGGAGTATGATCTATACTAGAAGAAGGTAGAAAATGTGTAGATATCAGATGGAATATAATACTATGGTTTGAGCAAAAGAGAAAACTTGTATTGTTTAACATTGTTAGGTGCGGTTTGCACTTGAAGATGAAAGTCCACAGAGTTGGCTCGGACATGCACAGAGTTTTAGAAACTCCTGCAATGAGCTCAGTGATGTAGACTTGCCAGAACGACCTTGGCCTCAACTTATGTGTTGTGCCTCCTACAAGCCGTGTGGTTGCAATTTCAGAGATTGGTCTTGTAAGGAGTTATAAGGAGGGGAGTAAAGCGTGTCACCATTGACACCGGAGATTTAGTGTCAACTTTTAGTCGATTATCAGGCTAGCTACTACAAAGGGGTCACTAGCCTTAAATACATAAAATAACAAAAGAAGTAACTAAAACAGATCTCCAAGCAAGTGTTTCATTAGTGAAACACTATATAGGAGTTCAGATTTAAAGAGGGGAAAACTCCACATAAATTCCGAGTAAATTTGCGGAGTTTGAAGGAAATAATTAGGCAATGGATACAGATGAATATGACCGTGGATTTTGACTCAAATAAAGCGAAATAACCGCGGACTTTTGGTAGAATTAAGTCCATTATAAAGTACCAAACTACCAACAGAGTTTTGGACACAAATAAGACCAAATATCCGCGAGGATTTGATGTCGTATTGAAGTTAAACATGTCTTGGACATGTTTCGGAGTTTGGGATATGACAAACATAAGAGAACTTAGTAGAGCTTCTAGTACAGATATGTTTGTATCTACTTTATATATCTCTAGTACATGGTTTATACATACTTATATCTAACTTACTCTAAATGTTATAAGTTATATATTTCATATAATGTATAATATTATTCTTCTAACATATCACATGATGTTGCAATCATGACCATTATGAAAGTCATACATAATATTACATTGTTCCTCTTTTACTAAGTCTAAAATAAGAAAAGAAACAAGTTTACTATCTTTGATTATAACAATCTTCAAAACAATCATGATTCTCTCTTCAAATATTGTCCAATAAGCTCTCTACAATTTGGTTAATGTTCAAGATTATTTTATCTAGGTTTTTAACTATCTAGTATAATTCTTTTAAGGTTAGGTTAGCAATATTCTACCTAATGTTTTGCTTGATTAGTATAAACCATTTAGATATTTAGAGTAGCTGTTATCTCTAGATAACTCTATTCTGTTCTCTTAGAATTTCTCTAGAAATGAGTTGTTAAGGCAACTAGTAAAGGTTTTATAAAATTTTGCAACCTCTAAGAAAATCTAAGAGAATAAAGTAAGGTTTCTAAAGATGACAAATATCCTATATAGCTATGAAGTATATTCTAATCTTCCAAACCAGCTTATATAAGGAGAAATAATGAAAACAACATGATTAGGTGTATTTCTGATAAAAACATCTATAATGTCAACCTAAAAAGAAAAAAAGGTTACTCTGAGTGGTAGATAGGAGGCAGTAAGAGCAGTGGTCAAGTTTGAACTCTGTGAAGAATAGTAGGAGGTGACAGGATTATGGAAGCAAACACTATGGGCTTGGACAGTATTATTAAGTAAGAGATAAAGAATCTTATGGGCCTAAGTAGTAGTATTAAAGTCAAAGAAGCAAGTCTTGTTACATTCACTCTTCTCTCAAGATTGCTGCAACTCAAAACAAGAGATATTTACTAAAACTTGATCTATTTGAAGTTAGCTGTTTATATGAACCATAGTACTTCAGGGTTACTTAAGAGTTTAGACAATAGAATTTTGCTACTTTTTCCAGTGCAAAGAAATCTGATATACTATTTCAAGAGTTTGCTTCTAGCCTAAAACTCTTTCACTTGATAATATACTGATATTGTCTATAGTGCCAATAACTATCTAGGACTCTCTACTTTCTACTTCTCTTCTTTGCCCACAATGAAAAAATTCAGCAGAAGTGATGTTGTGGCAACCACTAATCACAAAGACTAATAGTAGCACAACAAGTAAATCTCCCAGTAGGATATCAAGTAAGGATCATAAGAGAACTCAACAAGAAGTCCCTAATGTATTGCTACCCTATTTATACTATAGATACATGGTCCATGCTAACATTAAATAACCCTACTCTAATATCCATGTGTTATCCATACATTAACCTCATATTTTCTATAAAAATATCATATTATATATATATGTCCTGACATCACACTTCTAGTCGCTTCTTCCAAAGTCTAGGCCTATGACCTCATATTATGTGTGATGTCATGTGACTGCAGTCACATGCCTCTTCATCATCAAAAGAAAAAGAAAAAGAAAACTAAAAGAAAAGAAATATTAAATCAAGAAAAATAGATAAAAAAAAAAGAAAAATATTAGTGTCCAAGTGTACCATAAAAAGTGGGGCATGTCAACTAGATATTGGGTCTTTAGGAGCAGTGGTTAGTTTTACTATATAGAATATTGGGTGTAGTCTTCTCATTAACAAAGATAGTTTCAGTCTATATAATATTAGACCTACTCACTTCTTTTGTTACAACTTAAAGATCTTAGGGTTGGTCAATAAGAAGAGACTTGTATTAGAGTTAACACAAGAGAACTCAATAGAGAACTCTATACAAGATAGTCTATCTTATATACTAATTACTTATAGTCCATACTCTGCTACTTTAGCATACCCTAAATGACTATATATATGTCTTAAGACCAATATATATTATACACATTGTTATGACATCATCATTTTAGAACCTTCTACCTCCTTCTATTATATCATATAAGTATGTGATGATATAACTATGACTTGTGATATCACACTAAACCCTAACTCTAAGTTTAAAACTAGAAAATAAATTGAAAAAAAAGAAAAATAAAATAAAACAAAGTTCACTCTGATATCTCTATAGTGTATAATCCCAAACACTGGTATGCTAACTTAGCTAATAAATGTATAGTGTAAATGCCTAATATATTCTATCTCTAAAGTTGAAAACTAAGGTAGATATTTGGTATCTGTTGTAGTATCTGATTATATTCTCTTGAAATTTATGGATAGCAGTCTTGACTTCCTCTAGTATGAACTTCATCCATTCCATAAACTGTTACTTCTTATAGCTTTGAATTCTTCTGATAGAGCTCAAAACTCATCTGTGAAAGGTATCCAGTATTAAGAAGAAAGAAGGCTACTATATAAGTAAATAACCATGGTTATTGTGTTAGGATTCAGTAAATAGGATAAGGTTATGTCAGTTGTCTTGTTGCTTGCTTATAAAAGCTAGAGATACTGGTTAAGCTCTTGATTGACCTATCTAGTTTGTCTATTAGTCTATAGATACCAAGTAGTAGAGAATATAACATTGATCCCAAGTAAGTAGTATATTATAATAAATTAAGATCTATGGTCAAAAACAACTCATGTAGAAAGGCTATGAAGCTTTCACATATGATGTAAGAAAAGTTTAACTACTCCTTCTATGCTTACTATAGTATAGATTGAAACAAAATAAACTGTTTTGGATACCAAGTTCACTATTATTATCACATTAAATCCTGCAGACTTAGAGAGCTCTATAATAAAGTTTATGCTAATTGTCTCTTATCTTATATTTAGAGTGAGAAGGAAATATATCTCTAATAAACAGGTATTGGATAGACTTGGTTCATATATAAAGGTTATAAGTGCTAATATATCTTAATATCTGTGATTACTAGTAATTTTATAACATTAGCTTCAAGATCTTTCAATATCCTACATGTTCTACTATACTTCAATCATAGTAAAGGGAGACAACACAGCAACAGAGATCTAAGATGTTAGAAACATAAATCTTATTCTAGAATAAGAGTAAACCATTACTTTTAGACTACCTTGCAATACATATGAACTTTACAGACAAATTTTAGAGCTTTCACACAGCTTTTGCTACTAGCTCCTCTTGGTTGCCTAACTAATTCTTGTAGTAAATGTCTATTAACAAGGTCTTCTTCATATCTTCTATCATCATATTTTCCAGATCTTAAATGATAAGAAACTCTGGTTTAATTAGAACCATGTCTTTATTGTTATGGGAGCTAGTACTATATTCAGGCCTTCAAGACAAAACATCAGTATCAGAGTTAAAGACAGTAGACTCTATTTATTTTTATTTTATTTTTTCTTTTTCATTTATTTTTCATATTTTAGACTTAGAGTTAAAGATTAACATGATGTCACAGACCTGTCACATGTCACACAAAAGGATATAGAAGGTTTTAGAAGCAATGATGTTATATAATATATTTTATATATGTTAATCTTATAGATAATATATAGCTTTTAAGATATAGAGTCACATAAATGACTAGTCTAGTATATATAAGGTAAATACTTTGTACTTGGAACTTCATTGAGTTCTCATATATAAACTCTATACAAGATTCTTTTTTTGACTTATTACTAAGTCTAAAGTTATAATAGTTAGACTTACCTATAGATTTGCTAAGATAGTAATATAACTTGAAATTAAACTAAGTAAAATATAACAACTACCATACTTGTTGTTGTGGCAACTACTAATCAAAATAATTAATAACACACTAAATAGTCTTATAGAGTAAGAATCTTGTAGAAATCACAAGTGAACTCAATAAGAAGCTTCTAATATATTCTTATACTATATATACTATTATAACAAGTTCTACTCTAAACTATATATGTTGTTAATGAGTCCACCATACTATTACTATAAGACAAACATTATCAGAATTGTAAATAGTAAACTTAACAAAAAAAATTCTTTTTCATTTTTATTTTATTTTTATTTTATTTTCTATTTAGAACTTAGGGTTAGGATTAGCATGACTTAGTATTATATATTAGTTATTATTATATAATCATGTACCATAATAAAAAAACAGTAAAAGATTCTAATTCTAGAAGAAATAACATTACTACAACATTTTTGATATATGTTGACCTTTAGTATCATAGTATGCTTAGACTCTGATATTTTCTTTTCTTTTCTTTTCTTTTATCTATTTTCTTAGATTTGATTTTTCTTTTTCTTTTCTTTTCTGATTCTTTTATTTTTAGACAATGAAGAGGTATGTGACCATAGTTACATGATATATCACATAAGATAATATTATAAATCTGGAATAGAGTAAAAGAAACTGGAACAATAATGTCAAGAGCATGGTTATAACATGTTTATCTTGTGGTAATAGTATAGTAGACTAATAAACAACATATATACTTTAGAGTAGGATTATTTATTACTCACACAGACTATGTATCTATTGTATAAATAGTGTAGAAATGTATTAGAGACTTCTTATTAAGTTTTCTTGTGATTTCCATAAGATATTTCATTCTTAAGTTTACTTAAGTAGTCTATTAGTCATCTTAACTAGTAGTTACTACAACATTTAGGGTAGGTCAATGGTACTGTAGCATAAACCAGTAACTTAACATGTTACAACTCAGAAACCTTAGAGTTGGTTTGGGAGAAGAACCTTGTATAGGGTTTACACAAGAGAACTCAATAAAGAGCTCTGTACAAGATAGTCTACCTTATATACCTTGGACTCATGGTTCATGCTAGCTATTTCTACCCTACCCTAAACAACCATGTGTATACCATAAGACCAACATGTGTTTAACACATTGTATGATATCATCCTTCCAGAACCTTCTATATCCTTCTTTGCGCCATGTGACTTGTGACCGTGTCATCTGATGTGACCTGTCATGTGACAGCATGATCTTTGTCACTTAACCCTAACCCTAGTTCTAAAAATAGAAAATAAATCGACAGTGGAAAAGAAAATAAAAATGAAAAAGAGAAATAAAAATTAAGTCCACCTTCAGCGATCTTGACATAACATATATAAGGTAGACAGTTCTGTACTAGGAACTCTATTGAGTTCTCTTACAAATACCCATTTCAAGGTTCTTCCTCTTAACCAACTTTAAGGTTTTAAGTTTGTAACAAACATACTATGTGATGTATCATGTGATAATAGTTATATACCTCTTTATCATTCAAGAAATAAAAGAAAAATAAAATGTCAGAGTTCAAGCATACTATAATACTTGTCTATAATTGTTTAAAAACTCTTTCAGAGCTCAAATAACTACTAATATCTCCTTGTCATTATTATGCTAGAAAAAATACTCTTATTAAGTTTTCAAGTACTTAAGATCTACTTAAATACTTTAGTGAGAAAACTTAATAAGAAGACTTAATACTTCTAGATTATACCTTAAGCTTTCTTAAGTAGAAATCCACTTAAGAGATGGTGTAGTAGCTATTAGTCAAACTAGATCTCACAAGACAAGTTTTTTAGGGATACAAGATACTACAGTGCTTGCATATAACTAGCTATGAAGAATGGTGTTACAATCTTTACTTGTAGAGCTCAAGTTGTACTTAGGCAAAGACTTGAGATGAGAAGAGGGATAGATTCAAGTGATAAAGCATAAGAATACAGAATAGTATCTATGCTATATATATATACAAGCCATAAGGAATCAATGTGTAGTCCATAAGGAAAATAAGTCATAGAACATAAGGAAAATATGAAGTTAGAGTACTTACTATATGAAGTGCTGACTGAGACTACTTCAGCACAGCTGATTGTGTTATTAGACCCTTATTACTTCTCCATATTACATTCTCGAGGTATCAATTGTAATAATACCTCATATTTAGCATTCATGTCCCTATGAATCAAACTAACACTTCAAGTTCTCCTACCATATATGTCACCACTAATTTCTTGTTAGAACCTATAATGACTTGTCCTCAATTGTCAATAGTAACAAAGAATGGTTCATGTGGTAGACCTTCTTGAAATATCTTTATTAGATATCTATTCCTTGAAGTTTCTGTGTTATGTTTGTTGTCCACTAATACTGTGGCTACTTCTTTCCAGAAATTAGGGTCTTGTTCACCCCTTGATCAAAGTGCTTGATAATATTATGATGGTTAAAAGATCCTTGTTTGTGTAGGGAATTTGATAAACTTCATGTACTTAAGTAGATTGTTAGTTTTCTTGTCTATGAAACTTAAACTTCTTGTTGATGATGCTGATTCCAATACCTCATATGGCTTGATTAAGATAACTTCTTTGTCTTCAACTCTTCCTTCTTCCTTCTTCTGTTGTTCTTCATCCATGTACAACTTCTAGATTTCTCAAATGTCTTTGTCTACATAGAAATTCCCCTTTCCTTTATATCTATCCAGTTCATCAGCCTGTTGTAGCAACCACTCGCTGGAATGGCACTTGTAGTATGCTTACTTTAGCAAAGCTCACAGAAGGCTATCTAGTAGTGGTGATTACAAGAGAACTCAATAAGGAGCTCTTGCTACATTGCTCCTTTATTTATATAAATAAAATGTGGTCTGTGCTACAACAATATCTACCTGCTCTAATGTCCATGCATCGTCCTCATGTTCTATTACTCATCCACCATAAGGCTACTATACCATATACATATGCCCTAACATTATACTCTTAATCTCCATTATATATATGTACACCATGTGTACACCATGAAGAACCATTGTCTCTTGATATCACTTCTAATTCTAACTACTATCTAGACTCCTCTTGATTCTTCTAGACCTTAAGTTCTTTCAGATTGCTCTAGACTATTCCAGCTTCTATCACATGACTTCCAGGTCATGTGCTCTTCCTTTGTTGTAGACTAATAATTAATTACTTATCTATATCTGGCTAACCCTAACCCTAGCCAAAGTCTGTCCACACTCTTGTCTTATAACACAGCCAATATCTTTTGAACTTGAAATGATCAATCTTCTATGTCACTTTGAATCAGATATCATAAGTTTTCTAATATCTCTAGAATATTTGTCACATTTATTGTCCAGTTATTAATACTTGCTGTTAGAATAGATCCTTTCATCTCTGTAATTGTTGTATTTGCCACTTCTGTTATCTTCTTCATGTTCTTTACCATCTTTTGCATATCAATCATTATCTTGATTTTTTTTAACATCTTGTGATATAACCTTATCCAGTTGTTTCATTCTTTCTTCATTGCTTGCACTTCTTTCATGTTGTTCAACTTCCTTAAGATGTAGAGGTTTGGAGAAGTAGGAGCAGTTGCATAGTTGTTGGTGAATTGTGAAAACATTTGATTTGAAAGTTTGAGTGAATGTTTTGAACTGTCAAAATAGGCTTTTATCCTCCCTCTTTATAGATTTTGACTCAAATACCTTGTCCAATAATCTTCAATTGCCTCTTTTGCATGAGGCAACCCTGATTCCATGATCCATTAGTCATGTTCATCTCCATATCCTTTCTAGTGCATAAGATATTGTGTCCCTCTATCCCATTTCCTATGCTTTCTGACTTCTTCTACTTTATATTCTTCTTCCTCATTAATAATAGTTGGTGATGCTACTGGTTCCTCATGTTGTCCTTTGAACTTTGGTTTGATGCATTGTGTCAGAAGGTCTTCATTGAACACATTGTGATTGCCCATCCTTCTGGAAGTTCCAGCTGAAATACTCCTGAACTAATATCCTTTAAGATTCTAAAGGGTTTGTATTGTTTTTGGTCCAACTTCTTTGAGAGTCAGTTTAATTGGATATTTTTGTTCTCCAACCACACATTGTCTTCAACTTTCAATCCTTAAGGATTTCATCTTTTCTTGTCAAACTGCTTCTTCATATTCTTTTGTGCTTCTTCTATTAACTTTGTGGCCTGCTCCCAGCCCTTCTGTAATCCTGTGAGGAATTCTTCTAATCTTGGAAACTCCAATTGTACCACAAGGTCACCCTTCCATAGATGTCTTCCAAAGTTTAGTTCAAACAGTGTTCTCCCTGTTACTGTGTGTCTTTTGTTGTTGTACTGAAATTCTATAGCTGCTAGCCAGTCTGTTCAATTATCCTGCTGGTAGTTGACATAATGTCATAAGAATGTTCCTATTTCTTGATTAATTTGTTCCATTTGTCCATCCATCTGAGGATAATATGCCATTGATAACTATCTTGTAATTCCTAGTACTTTCATAAATTCTTCCATGAATCTGGATGCGAATTGTGGGTCTCAGTTACTGAGAATCTTTTTTGGGATCCTGTACAGTTTCCAAATTTCATCTCTATAAATTTTTACCACACCTTCTGAGGAAATATTTGTTGTTGTTGCCTTTAGTCAAATCATTTTTGTAAACTGGTCTACAATGACCACTATAGCATCTATTCCATTAGATCTAGGTAAAGGTCCAATGATATTGATGCTAATCTCTTACCATGGTCCTTGAGGTATTTCCAATGGATGTAGTTCTCCCAATTTCTTCTAATGTTAGACTTTGTTCTATTGACACTTGAAGCAACCTTGCACATATTTCTTGATATTTTCTTTTAGACCTGGCCACCAGTAATTCTGTTTGAGTAATTTTAGCATCCTTTACTGTCCTGGATGTTTCACATCTCCTGAGTCATGATTTTCTTGTTATTTGGGATATATATTCTTCCTTCCATATATACAATCCTGTCCTGTTTCCATGATAATTCATTTTTCTTTTTCAATTCTTAGATCACTTCTTGCTTTCTGGTGTTATTCTTCTTGATCTCTTCCAGCATTTCTGTCTTGTTTGTTGTTGTTGTTCTCTTCAGCATGATTACTTCTGCCATTATTCTCCTTGACCATAATTCTTCCTTGAGTAATTGAACATCTTTGTTATTTTCCTTTATGTTTACTTAATCTTTTCTTGACAAGATGTCTGTTTTCATGTTTGTCTTCCCTGGAATATGCCATAGAGTGAAGTCATAGTCCTGTAGCTTCAAATATCATCTGGCCTGTTGTCCTGAAATATTTCAAGTTCTTGTGGTCTGTCCAGATCTCAAATAGTTCCATTACATCCAGTAGATATTGTCTCCATTTCATTAAGGCTTCTATAATTGCCAGTGGTTCCTTGTCATAAATTTTGTAGTTTCTTTCTGCTAGTTGCATTATTCTTGATAAGAATGCTATCAGTTTCCATTTCCTTTCTTACTCTTGTGATAGTACTTCTCCAATTGCATGTCTTGAAGTATCTGTTTCCACTCTAAATTTTTCTTCTCTCTTTGGAAGTGAGAGTACCAGTTTACTCGTTATCTTGTCTTTAAGTTTGTTAAAAGCCTATTGATGTTCTTCTTTCCATTCCCATTCCTTCTTTTCTTTTAGCTCATTTAGTGGCTTTGTAGTATGACTGAAGTTCTGAATGAATTGTCTGTAGAAATTTGCAAATCTAAAGAAGCTTTCTATGTTCTTGGTCTTTGTTGGGGTTTTCTATTCCTTTACTGCCTTGATTTTCTCTTGTTCCATCTTGACTTGTCCTTTTCTGACTATAACTCCTAGAATCAGGATTTCTTCCATGTCAAAGTTACATTTTGATCATTTAAAACACAAATTGTGTTTCTCTGCTATCTTCAGGAATTGAATTGTCCTTTCCTCTAGTTCTTTCTTTGTTTTGGCCATTATAACAATGTTGTCCATGTAGTTTGCTAGCACTCCCTCATGAAGTAATTCCCTAAATATACTGTTCATCATTCTTTGGAATGTCTTTAGCAAGTTGCATAATCCAAAGTACATGACTTGTAGTTCAAACAAGCCTTTGTTCGTCAAGAAGATGGCTTTCCATTCATCTCCTTCTTTGATCCATACATTGTTATATCCCCAGATAAGATTAAGCTTGTTGAAAAATTTCACCTTCTCTAATTTGTCTATCACTTCTCCAATTAGAGGTAGTGGCATCTTGTCCTTTATTGTAATCTGGTTGAGCTTCCTATAATCTTGAACCAATTGTAATAAACCATTCTTCTTTGGAATGTAAAAACAGAGTATTACATATCATAATTTCAATTCTACTATCAGTCCTACCTTGAGCTGTTCATCTAGCCACTGATTTAGAGCTTCTTCTTCTTTCAGTATAATTGCATAGACCTTTGTGTTTAGTTCCCTTAGTGCTTTATTTATTAAGTTGATTTTATGATCCCATTCACATCTTTCTGGTAACTTTTTGAACTTCTTCTTGTTAAATAAGTGCATGAAGGGTCGAATATACTCTGGTAAATTCTCTGAATTTGTCTTATCTAGTTCCTTTCCTAATTTGCCATTGTCCTATGTTGTTGTTTCTATTGTCTGGGTCCTTCTAGTCTTGAACATAACATCCTAGTATTTTATTATACAGCTTTCTGGACATCTTGTAAACTTTATTGTTCCATTCTTCTAGTTAACTTCTATGTTGTGCTTAGCCAGCCAGTCATATCCCAAGAACATATCTGTGCTATTTAAATCCATTACTGCAGCTTCCAGCTGCTCCTTATGTCTATTTATTTCAACTTCTAAAGGTGCCACCTTAGTAACCTCTTTGTTTTTTGTTCCGTCTGCATTGAATACTTCAAATAAGAAGTTTATCAGCCTTGTTTGGATCCTCTTGTCCTTGACCAATTACTCATTGATTCTTATATGTATATATCTGGAGTTTACCAATACCTTCACTTTGAGTTTCTTGCCATTCTTTGTTTTCACATCTGCTTGTACATTCAATTCCCTCTTTCCCTCGCTATTTTGGCAATTTGAAATAATATATTTATTTTGGGAATTTTCATAAGAGATCTCTTGTACTGTGCTTACTTGGGATTGTTATCAAAACCCTGCTTCTTCTTTTTGTCATCTTTGTTGTCTGATTCTTCCTGAATCTTTTGTTTCTTCATCAACTGTGTTCCTTTACAGTCCTTGGCTATGTGCCCTTCCTTGTCATATTTGAAACATTTCCTTATTTTTTGTTCTTTCTTCTTTGACTTATATTTCTTTGCCATGTGTCCATACTTGTTGCAGTTGAAACACTTTGGCTTCCCATCCTTGAAGTTGTTGTTAGACTTTCTGATGTCCATAGACTGTCCTTGCCCTCCATAGGTTATTTCTGTGCCTGTCTTGTAGTTGTTTCATCCTTCTGTAGACTCATATCCCTGTCTGATTGATATAATCACCACTTTCCACTCCTTAAGTGTCTCCAGTGCTGCTATAGGTGGGTATCCCAATATTATCTTGATAATGTCTTGTTACATGCTCTTCTTCAATAAGAAAATTGTATATAGTTCATCTGTATCAGCTTTCATAGCCAGTGCTTCAAATCTAATCATAAAGTTGGCAGTGTTTCATTTCCCTTGTTTAAAGAATTCTATTTTCCATTTAGCATTGGCTGTCTTTGTTTTGTTACTAAATGTCATCTTGATTTCTTTAACAAAATCTTCCTAATCCTGGGTGCCAAGTTCTTCATATAGCTCATCGAGCTTTTTCTGTGCATATATTTCCACTACATCTTCTCTGAGGCATACTAGGATTGCTGTGATCCTATCATTGGTCTCCATGACCCTGTTGCTCTTGAGAAATAATCATATTCCTCTCCACCAGTCTTTAAATTTCATTTGGTCACTATCAAACCATTCTAGATCTAGTATTATATTCTTCAGCATTACTACTTGTATGTTCTCATTGATTGCTGCTGGTGCTGGTGCTACTGACATCTCTGTATCTGATTGTTTGTAGTCATCTGAGGCTTCCTCCATAATCTGTAAAAATTCTAGTCATTCCAACAGTACCTCTATATCATTTGTTCTTTTGGAACTTGTCTTGGTTTCTCTTTGTAGTTAACACTATATGTGTTTCATCTGACAGGTATTCTGCCTAATTTCATCCATGGATTCTTTCCACTATACCTTTCTTGCAAGATAAACTTATTGACACTTTACCAAATATTATGACCTTTACTCATAGAGCTTAGGTTGCACTTAGGCAAAGACTTGAGATGAGAAGAGGGATGGATTCAAGTGGTAAAACATAAGAATACAGAATAGTATCTATGCTATATATATATACAAGCCATAAGGAATCAATGTGTAGTCCATAAGGAAAATGAGTCATAGAACATAAGAAGAATATGAAGTTAGAGTACTTACTACATGAAGTGCTGACTAAGACTACTTCAGCACAGCTGATTGTGTTATCAGACCCTTGTTCCTTCTCCATTTTACATCCTTGAGGTATGGATTGTAACAAATAGGCACTTACAAGTATAACTAGTATTACCACAAATATTTAGATGGTAGGATAAGACAGAAATATAACTTATTGGAAGCCAAAGGAGTCAGAAATAAGCTTGCAAGTAGAAATAGTTAATGAAAACAACTAAAGAGAAAGTAAACTAGTATCTATGAATAGGAAAAGACTATTGGACTAGTGTTAGATAGAAAATAAAGAGAAGGTTATATGTTTACAAGATCTCAGAAAATCTTTTTAGCTATTTAGGTTATATTTCATGATTTTATTTTTTATATTTCTAGACTAATACATAAGCTGAATAGAGAGGAGAAAAAAGAGAGAACTCTTATCTGAACTGTCTCACTTATGAGTTGTTTAATTACTATTTCTTAAATGAGCATTATTAGTATCTACTTTTACTTTTAAACAAGTTTTAGAAAGTTCTAGTAGTCTAAAAAAGGCTAGTAAGATAAGTATCAGTATCATTATAAGATTTAACTTGAAAGATACCTTCAGAGTACATCACTTAGAATAGATAATACTAAGACTTAAGCTCAAGAGTAAGAGCAAAAAAATAACCTTATATAAGGTTTATATAAGAAAACTTAGTAAATTTCCAAGTATAAAGTATCTACTTTATATATTAAACTAGTAGTTCATATAACTCCATATCTAACCTACTCTAAAGCTATATATTATAAAGTTAACATGTATAAAATATATTGTATAACATTATTGCTTCTAAATCCTTTTATATGTTATGTGATCATGTGACCATAACTGTGACATGTGTGACATCACACTAGCCCTAATCTTAAGTCTAGATTAATAAAATAAATAAAAGTAAAACCAAGTTTATTATCCTCAATCTGATATTATCTTTCCTTTCAAGGTTTTTTCTCTAAAAAACTGATTTCTATTTTCACCAGTTTCTCTCCAACTTTTTAAAATATTTTCTTCAAACCTCTCATCATCCTAACTATACAATATATTTGCTACATACTTCTCTAATAACTTTCTCCTTCTAAAATTTTTTCCTATTATTTATAACTTCTCTTACCTTTTTACTTTTGTATTTAGCCTCTCTTTGAACTCTGCCACCACTTCCTTTGTATTCTCCAAGTCTTTTTTTCTCTTCCATATATTGTGTTCTACTATGAACCTCTTTCATTATGCCAAATACTTTACAACTCCCCTCATTTTTCTTTCATTTAATATCTTTTCTACTTCCTATTCTTCAACTTTATTTACTTCTATTTGTTTTACTTCTTCTACCTTCTGTCTTTCTATTTGTTTTCTATATCTTACTACTCAACTAATGTTCACTACTGGGTAAATTCTCATCAAAGTTGGCAATTGTAATTTGACTACATTAATAGATACTATCTTGTCAATTATATATGAACTAACATATTGATCTACTAATTTCTATACCAGTATTTTCTTAAACACCAAGTCTTTTATACTCAACATCACCTTATTTATTCCTTAGCTTCTTTTCTTCTTTTATCTACTTGTCTTTTTATCTCCTCCTGAGCTTTCTTTAATACTACCTCTACCTCTTCTTATACTTTCTTCATTCTCTCTGCAAACTCTGTTACTTTATCTACTATTCCTTTTCCCCTAATATCTACTTCTATTCTCATTTCTCCATTATAATTTACCATAAACAGTAAAACTTTGGTTGCTGAATGAACTTTATTGTTTACTGCAAACAAACTTTGTTATTACTAACTACTTAGACTAGTCCTTTTGTCTATAATCTATAAAGAATTGGAGATATCATTCTGACTCCTAATTCATGTATTTTGTTTGTTTATCTATTTGTAAGTAGAAAACTGTCAACAACTTTGTTTCAATTCCATTTTTTTCAACTTCTTTATTAGCTTCACTACAAACTATAGTTCTCTGTCCAATATCACACTTTTCAGCAATCTATACAACTTTCATACATTATTTCTAAACAACCTTACTAGTCTCACAGCATGATCTTGTCACTCTAACCCTAACTCTAGTTCTAAAAATAGAATAAAGGAAAATAAATCAAAAAGAAATTAGAAATAAAAATGAAAATGAAAATAATTAGAGTCCACCACTTTCAGCTTTGACAGTGATAGTCTCTTCAGAACCTTATTTTCCATTAATTTTCTTACTGATACCTCTGTTCTATTCTTTATTCATTGACATATATTATATTCATCCATATATTTTCCTATGTCCTTTGTTATTCCTAGCCACCAATAATTTCTTATTACACTAGCTCTATCATCTTCTATCTTCTTCTATGTCTAGCTACTAGTATATCATGATGCAACCAGATAATTTCTACTCTTAACTTCTCATTCTTTAGTACATAAACTTTAATACCAAGTCTCTCTCTATTTGCCACTCATTCTCTCTTAGTACTTTTACTCCTATCTTTTTCATCTTTTCTACTACTCTAACCACTTCTTTGTTTTTCTCTACCAATTTTAATTTTTTCTATAATATCTATCTCAAGTATTACTTCTATTAGTCATTAAATCCATTCTTCTTTTATCAGTTTTTAATTTTCATTGTCATTTTCTATCTCTATCTTCTAATCTGGCCTTCTACTCAGTCTATCTGCCTTTCCTATTTTTGTCTCTAGTATATGTTTTAAAATCAAATCAAATCTTGACAAATATAATACTTATTAAGTCTGCCTATAATTTAATTTTTGTACCTTCATGAAGTATTCTAAATTTTTATGTTCTATCTAAACCTTAAACTTGAATTTTATGCTCTTTAATGAATATTTCTAATTTTCTAAACCTCTAATTACTGCTAATATCTCTTTATCATAGATAACATATCTACTTCTATTCTTATTTTTTTATCTAAGTCTAATGCTACTAACACTGGTTCTTTGGTAAAACTCTTCTTTAACTCCTTAAATATCTTTCCTTGCTTCTCTATCTAATCCCACTTCTGATCCTTCTTCATCAAGCTGTGCAATAATCTAACTATAAATACAAAATCTTTGATAAACTATCTATAATTAGCAAGTTCCAAAAATTATGTCTTTGATCCTTTAAGAGTTAGCCAATCCAACACTTCTTTAATCTTCTACTTGTATTTTCTAGTTTTATATATAAATTGTTCTCTACTAATCTCCTTACTACTTCCTCTACTACTTTATCATGCTCTTCTTCTTTCTCTATTCTTATTATAACACCATCAATGAAACTTACTGTCACATACCATCTAACATTCACATTCTTTCTACCTTCTTCTAGTATAAATTATACTTCATTACAATTATCCATCAACCTAAGGACCAAACCTTATATTTCTCATCAATTCCATAAAGCTCCAAATAACAACTTTCACAGTTCCCAACAACTCAGAGTAAGTACAGTAGTAAAGCATTATTAGATTATTACTTCTATATTTAAGAATATTAGCTATCATATATCAATTCTTAGTCTAATAATTAACTTGGAATTTGTGCTACACTTATCTCAACTCTCTTCTAAAAACTCCCAATCTTTAGAAATACAGTTATATGATATATAGGCTAAGCACAATGTCATCTATTGAAACCAAGACTAGTTATTCACATAGTATTGCTTCTAACCCCTACTCTACAGTCACTAATTCTAGTGTTATAGGACGCTTTGGATATGAACAATTTTTATTTTCTTTTTCTTTTATTTTCTGACTTTATAGAGATTTTGTTTTCTTTTTCTTTTCTTTTGGATAATGAAGAGGCACATGACACTGCAGTCACATGACATGTCACATGATGTGACGTCATAAGCCTAGAAGATGGTGGAAAGATCTAGAAGATGATGTCAGGGCACATGGAGTACACATAGTAGCCTTGAGTAAGACATAAGGAGGACATGAGAATAAAGCATGGACATAAGGGCAGGGTTAATTATTAGTAGCACAGACCAGGAACCTTTTGTATAAATAGGACTCTAATTAAGAAGAGGCTTCTTGTTGAGTTCTCTTGTGAAATTCCCACATTATATCCCAACTCTGAGATTTACTTGTTAGTGAGATCATTGGACATTGTGTCTAGTGGTTGCCACAACATCTAGTTTCTGTCTTCTGTCTTCTATACTATATTCATAGATATTTTTGGCAAGTGTGAATTATCTCTAATACTCACCACTTCTCTAGTATTGATTAATTCTTGTAAGATCTTGTTTATTATTATTTAAAATGTTGCTAAGAAGTTTGTAAGTCCAAAGAACATTACTATAGGTTTAAATAATCCTCCTAAAGTCATAAATACTATCTTTTACTTGCCTTCCTTCTTTATTCATATATTATTATACTTCCATCACAAGTCTAATTTAGTAAATACTTTCTTAGTACTAATATTCTTCACAATATTCAAGATTAAAGACAAAGAGTAATTGTTTTTTTACAGTTTATTTGTTTAAATATCTGTAGTTCTATACTATTCTTTTCTTACCATCTGTAAGAGAACTGGCTCTTCTAAAACTTTTCTCTTCCACATTTTTTGGTTAATCCATGTTCTGTAATTCTTTTCCATATCTATACTCATCTACTTATTCACTTTCCCATACTCAAGACTCTTTCAAGCTGCATACCAATACTCTTAACCATTCAGATATGTTATTTAACTCTCTTTTCCAGTACTCTCTTACTCTTCTACAATACTCTGTAGTCTTTCAAAGTCTGCTAGTATCATCCACCTGTTATGATTGATTCTTATGTTCACAATGAGAATACATCATAGACTATATGTTCTAGGGTGATTTCTTTATAACATAATGATTGGCTATACTGTAGTTGTCTCAGTTAGTGCCTCATGTGGTAGGCATTATTTCTTTATATTCTTCTCATGTTCTATAACTTGTTTGCTATATATATATAACATACAATCCTCATAGTCAATAGATATATATATAGTTATAAATACTATCTTGTATTCTTATGCTTTACCAATTGACTCTATTCCCCACTCTTACTCAAGTCTTTGCCTAAGTTGCAATCTGAGCCAAGTTTAAGGTTATAACACTACTTATCCACTTTTCCACACTCTAGAAATGTTTGCTAAGTATCCTGACTCTCTTCCAATTTAGTTTCTCTATTCTAAACTATTTCTGATTACTTAAGTATCATCATTTACTTATGTAAACAGAATTTTAATATATTAGAATGGACCTATTATTATATAGAATAGTCATCACCTTCAGGAATTCTCATTCTGTTTTCTTAAGATTTTCTAGAAATGAGTGTATAGTTGAGTATTTCTCAAATAATAGCCTTAGTATTTTTTGAAGTGCTCTGCTCTTCTGTCCAGTTATCCTAATACCGTTCTTCTTTCCTATGAAATATACTAATGCTATTTAAGATAACTTCAAAAGTCTTTTCTCAATTGTTTGTTAATAAACTCATACATTTCCCCTCTCTCTTCTCTTAACAACAAATACACCTTTCTCTTGCTTGCAAAAATATTTCTTTCACCTCTATTGCATGATTCTACATCTTCTTTGTTAGTATCCTCTCACTTGCTTTCTTTCCAAAAATATAGATCTACTTATAGAATTTTTGAAGAATCAATTTCTCAATTTCTTCTTCTCTTCTTCAGACTTTGTTACTTTCTCTTCCTTATACCAAATCTCCTATTCTTCTGCTATCTTCTTTATTTCCATTATTCTTTTTCTTTTTCTTTTTCTTCTTCTTTTCTTTCTTCTGTTTTTTTCCCTCTTGTCTTCTTGTCTTTTCTTCTTTTTGTTCTTTTTCTTTCTGTTTTTACCACTCTTGTTTTCTTTGCTTCAGTCTCTACTACTTTCCATATTTCTCTAAATATTTTGTTATCTTGACTTCTCCTATTCTCCAGTCAATTTCAGAATTATAATATACTAGCTATAGTATTCCCAAAATCATGTTCCACTTTTGTTCACCAATTACATCAATCTCCATTCTTTCTCTGTGTTTCTAATAATATTTACTTTCACTATATATTCTTTTTATTAAAGAAACTATTCATATTTCTCACATATATTGGTTTTTTTAATTTTCTTCAACTTAAACCTTTACTTTCTTGCAAACTCTGAATTCATTACCAGTTTTATCATACTACTATTGTCAGAGCTGAAAACAATGGACTTTACTTATTTTTATTTTCTTTCTCATTTTATTTTCTTCTATTTTCTTTTTCTACTATTCTTTATTTCAGAACTTAGGGTTAGTGTTATACATAATGTTATGGTCATACTATCATGCATCAGCTACAGTCATACAATTACATATCACCATAAAAAAGCATAGATTGTCAGACTTATAAAGTTTGGACCCAAGTTTCTTTTGATTTTATTTTTTATTATTTTCTATTTTGAAAACTAGGGTTAGGGTTTAGCATGATGATCACACTGTCACACATCAGTCACATTTGATAACATGGTCACAGCAATGGTCACACAATCATATAGTCACATAAAATATAGTAGAAGGTTTGAAAAACAATGATATTATATAATATATATAATATATGTTGACCTCATAGCTAACACATAGTCTTTAGGGTAGGCTAATTGTAGTAGAATATGGACTATCACTAGTTAGTATATATAGTAGATACATTATACTAAGAACTCCATTAAGTTCTCTTATATTAACTCTAATACAAGGTTCTATTCATTGATTAATTCTAAGATCTTTAAGTTGTAACAGATGTTATATAGTATGTTTAACACATATTAATCTTAAAGAAAACACATGGTCATTTAGGGTAGGCTAAAATAATAGAGTATAGACCATAAGTGTTTGGTATATAAGATAAATAATTTTATACCAAGTTCTCTATTGAGTTTTCTTGTGTAAACCCTATATAAGGTTTCTTTTCTTGACCCACTCTAAGGTTTTGAAATCATAACAACTATCTAACAATGTTTCTACTATCACTTGTTACATTCTATATTCTAACCTCATCTGTTCCTATCCACAGATAACCACTAGTCTTTATCTACATCTCCAAATTTTTTCTAATGCAGATCAAAACTAGTTATATCACCTCAGATATTCTTACTAGTATAAGACAACTTCATGGATATCTCTTTGTTAACATCTGAGAATTACTAGAAATCAGAGTAACTTACTTAGCAGTTATATTCTAGATAGCTATTCTAGGTAATGTTATAAAATGAGAGTGTGGACAGACTTGGACTAGGGTTAGGGTTTGGACAAGTATATATTGTAGTGATAATTATTAGTCTACAACGGACAAAGGGATAGGAGATAGGCATGTGACCTGGAAGTCATGTGACAGAGGCTAGAACAGTCTGGAAGAACTTAAGGTCTAGAAAGATCAGGAAGAGTCTAGAAAGAGTTAGGGTTAAGAATGACATCAAGAAACATAGGTTCCTCATGGTGTATACATGGTGTGCACACACCATGTATAGCGGAGATTAAAGGTATGATATCAGGGCACATGTAGGAAGCATGGTGGCCTTAAGGAAAACACATGTAGATGAGTAATAGGACATGAGGTAGAAGTATGGTGGATGGACATGAGGTAAACACATTGTTGTAGCATAGACCACAATGTAGTAGTATATATAGAGAAGCAATGCAGTGAGAGCTCCTTGTCGAGTTCTCTTGTAATTCCCCCACTCTTTACTTGATAGCCCATTGGAGAGCTTTGCTTGTTGTGAGATCATTTGTCCTTGAGTGACAAGTGGTTGCTACAACAGGTAATACTAACTAGTATATAAATCCAGTAGTTTACATTGTAATACTTATCCTGAAAATCAACTAAAACTAGCATTTCTCTTCCAGTGTTAGTAATAATATATTTTGTTATCTTCCAAAGGTTTTTCACCTCCTAAGTTCCTAGTTTCCAATCCAAAATATGCAACTAGTGTAACTCATAGAAGTATAGTATATAAGCTAAAGCTAAAGATTGTTCCACTCTAACTTCTGCATTCTTAAATAACACAAATTACTTAGTTCTGGACATACAAGATGTTCTTTCCAGATCTTAGGTAATAAGGTATGAACTATATCCAATATCACTTCTTCTTATATATCAATTCTCTCTAGCCCAATCTTTACTATTACATGTCTCCATTTAGATTGCAGTAGGATGTATTCTCTATTACTCTACTAAGTATTGCAAACCTATTGTAATTAGAACCTAGTCAAGAACTATCAAGTTCTCTTCCTCTTTTAAATGTCTATCATTATTCCAATAGCTAATCTATCTCTTTTATCCAATCATTCTCCAATTTTTATAATGTCTAACAATATATTCAAATTTCCCACAATTATAGCAATTTCTCCTTCAGTCTACATTTATAACATATAGGATTCACCTAAGCACAAACCCTACCTGCTGTTGTTGTGAGTTTACCACAACTATATTCATTCTTGATGTAATTATTATTCTTGTGTCTCTTTAGTATTTGCTAGTATATTCACCCTTGATACCTGACTTCCTGACTTCTTTCTACCCTTCAACCTTTCTTCTTCCCTCTTACTCTTCCTCCAATGTCTATTTCTCTCTTAAATTCTTCAATTATAAGCCTTTCTTCATATCTACTTCCTCTTGCTACTCTTTTCAACTCCTACAAAAATTCTTTTATTGTTCTTGACTCCTGCTCTACCTTCTTTAATTTTGCTACCTTGATTGTTTTATTATCCCCACTGCTGAATTCTTTTTTCAGCTCAATTAAAAAGTCTCCAACCATTGGGAACTCTAACCCTACAGTCTCCAAGTCTTCCAAAATATCCTCCTTCTAAATATCTGCTAATTATCCTTGAATATACAACAATATTCACTAAATCTGCTTCTCTACCAATGTATTTCTCATCCTCATTCTAATGTAAAGTCTACATACCATCAGAAACTTCAAAACTTTGCTAGTGTCTCTATTAAATATTGGTGGCTTAGCCACTTTTATATTAGACCTAGTATTGAGTTCTAGAACTACTACTGCTTCTTCTCTCTCTCTTCCAGCCAATAATATCTGCAATATTGCTATCTGCTTCTACTACTACCTCATTTGAAGTAAAATTTGTTCCACATTGATAAAGCCATATTAACTTATATTGTAATAAATGGAAGAAGAGTTAATTAGTGTAGGTAATGATGAGAGTGATAGTATTGTAAGAAAAGATGTGTAAAGGAATAGAACAAAGCCAGTGTTGGCTTCTCTCTCTGACTCATACTCCAAACTAGACTCAATCTCTGTGAATGTTAGCAGGCTTTTTTCAAGTTTCACCTCATACTATCTACTGACTATCTAAATAACTAACTAATTCCCTAATAAAAATATAAATAATTTTGACCTAAAAAGATTGTTCTACTCTAAATAATACTTTAAGAGTAGCTGCTAGTCTATTGCATATATAGGTCACAAGTAAACACTGCAGTATAGAACTCCTATATAAAAATTACTATCTACTATATCCATACAAGATTATATGCCTACCAAGCATCAGTGGTCATATATTCTTTTTTTTATACTATTATTTCTATCTCTTCTCTTGATTTCTGATATTGATATTGTCTTCTTTAAATTCTTTAGCATGTGGTTAAAGGCTAGGATTGCATAATTCTTATTGTACTCTAACATAATCTCTTTTTTACCTAACTCCTGTTATTTAAAGCCTACTATAAGAAAACTTTCAGTTTAATTATTTTTACTTATTCACAACTTTGTGTTATGGGATACT
This sequence comes from Leucocoprinus gongylophorus, assembly GCA_022457215.2. Lineage (NCBI taxonomy): Eukaryota > Fungi > Basidiomycota > Agaricomycetes > Agaricales > Agaricaceae > Leucocoprinus > Leucocoprinus gongylophorus. Next base: position 23,322 of record JAJOHK020000111.1, read on the forward strand.
TTGAACATGAACAATTTTTATTTTCTTTTTCTTTTATTTTCTGACTTTATAGAGATTTTGTTTTCTTTTTCTTTCTTTTAGACAATGAAGAGGGACATGACACTGCAGTCACATGACATGTCACATGATGTGATATCATAGGCCTAGAAGATGGTAAAAGGATCTAGAAGATAATGTCAGGGCACATGTATACAACATGATGATCTTGAGGCGAACATGAGGAAGAAGCATGAACATAAGAGCAGGGTTAATTATTAGTAGCACAGACCATGAGGACTTTGTATATATAGGACTCTAATTAAGCAGAAACTCCTTGTCAAGTTCTCTTGTGAAATTCCTACTTGATATCTACTCTAAGAGATTTACCGTTTGTGTAATCATTTGTCTTTGTGATAAGTAGTTACCACAACACTTTGCATTTGATTACAACAGATTGAAATTTTCACTCTTTCTCTCTCTTGAGCAGAAATTCTCTTAAAAACAAAAACTAGAGGCTAATAGACCTCTATAGCTAATCAAGCTAGTAAAATAGTATCTCTCAATAATCTAGAAAAGTTGCTCTTAAAGAGAAGTAGTTATGGGTAAATAAACTATAATTTCAATCTATTTCCCTATTTTAAACAATCTTTCCAATACAGAACTCTAACTTTGAACTCTCTAAGTAATAGAGTACCTAACTCATTTATCAATAACCAAAACCAATCTTTTGGTCCAATATTTCTTAGATACTTTGATATTTTGTGAATGTTGACTAGAATTAAAAAGCCTACTCTTAAGCAAGAATCTAATATACTACTATTTTTACCACTACTAGAATCTTTGACATCTTGATTATTAATCTCTCTCTATCCTCAAGAATACAACAAACAGACCAGAATATCTTTATTAACTTAACATTTTCTTATTTTTATTTTTATTCTTTTCTCTTTTTTTTCTTATTTTGGACTTAGTAAAGAATAATGATGTGACTGTGACAAGTTGGTCATGCATGTTATAGTCACAGTCACAACATTATATAATATAGAGAAAGGATGATGTTATATATTATAAAATATAATAACTCTTATATATATAACTTTTAATATTTAAGATAATATTATAAACTTTATTTAACTTGTATCTCTACAACCAGTAAATCAATTTTCACAAACTAAGTTATACTAGAAAGCTTCAAATAAGAGCTAATTACATATTCATAGGATGTACAAAAGTAACAACAGATTACTGAGATATTAGTCTATTAGTAACTACAAGTTTCATTAGCTATTATCTTAGGAACAACTAGACATATTCCTATAATCAAACTTGCATTGGAAAGCACTCATCAAACTATCTCTAATAATATATTATACATTATATAGAGATCAGTATTCATAGAGATACAAGTATATCAATATAGTGATATAATTAGTTATTTTCTAAAATTAGTCTAATATCTGTTATAATAGATAACAGCCTCACCAAGTACAAGTTTTGATCATGTGATAAAAACAGTTTGTATTAAGGCAACTAGGCAAAAGAGCTCCAAAGAATCCTAAGTCTAAGAAATCTATATACTTATCTTTAGAAAATTCTAAGAAAATAGAATGAGAATTTCTGAAGGTGATGACTACTCTATATATTAACAAGTCCATTCTAATGTATCAGAATTCTGATTACATAAGAAAGAAATAATAATACTTAAGTAATTAAAAATAGTTTAAAATAAAGCAACTAAAATAGAAGAGAGCTAAAGTGCTTAGCAGATAAGTAGATATGCAGATAATACTAGAAGATTTCAAAAGACCATAGAATATTTCAAAAGAGCAAGAAAGTGGGTAAAAGAAAGTTAAATAACATATCTAGATAGTTAGAAGTATTGGTGTGTAGTTTGAAAGAGTTTAGAGTATGGGAAATTGAATAAGTGGATAAGTTTGAATGTAAGAATAGAATAGATCAGCCAAAAATATAGAAGAAAAAAGTCTTAAAAAAGCTAGTCTCTTTACAGCTTGTACACAAACCATTACTATTTTGTATATATATATACTTCTGTGTTTGAAGAACCTCAGACTTAATAACATTAATCATCAATAATCGTCTTTTATCATTCATTCTCTTAAACTTCTGATTCACTCTTAAATCTCTAAAAGTATATCCAAGGTTTAAATATCATAAATAAGTGAGTAGTTCATTTTGTGATAGGTAGACTAGATGAAAAGTGCACACAGACTATACACTAGAGATATGTAGAGTAGACTCACCTATACTAGGAACTTTACCAAGTTCTTTTGTGTATTGTGACTTAAGTTCTTAAGTAAAGACAAAAAACAACCTTTATATTGAGTAATATAAAAGAACTTGATAGAGTTCTAAGATAAGTTAGTCTATCTTATATACTTCAAACTGTAGTCTGTGTGCATACTACCACTAATCTACCCTAAAGTCCATGTACTTTCTATAAGACTAACATACTGTTATCATACTATATGATATTATTTATTTTGGAACCTTTTATATTCTTCTTTGTATCATATAATAGTATAATCTGTGACTATGATCTGTGTGACTACCCTGTGACCAAAGTTATGCTTTGTGACATGTGTGACTATCACACTTGATATCACATCATACTTTTTATCTAAGTTTAAAATAAAAAAAAGTAAAAATGAAAACTGAAATAAAGTAAAATAAAAAATGGAAAATAAAAATAAAAGAGAAAGAAATAAATCAAAAACAAGTTGTTATGATTAATACCTTATATTTTACAGGTGAATACTTCATAGACAATATGTGTCAGGGTTTTTCTATTTCTATTTCATTTATCTACTATACTTTATAGTATCTTTATGTATAATTAGTTAGTACTTCATATAATAGTGGAGAATTTCTCATATTTCCCTCATTTTCCTTTTATTTCTAATGTATATATTCCTCATAGTCAATAGGTATATATAGTTATAAATACTCTCTTATATTCTCATGCTCTACCAATCAATTTATTCTCTACTCTTACTCAAGTCTTTGTCTAAGTTGTAATCTAAACTAAGGTTGTAATATTTAGTAAAGTATTACCAGGCTCACCTTACAAAAGGAGAGTACATAATGGTTAGACTACTGAAATATCAAAATAGTTAAACTATTAGAAGAAATAACAACACAGATTATGATATAAAATACTATGGACAGTACAGAGAACAGACACTAATTATTGTGGTAGAATCTATAAACAGACAAAATAGCTAGACAAAGTCAAAATAGCATTGAAGTACTATTAAAAGTACTTAGATCATTGAGGATTACTGAAGAATATACCTGAGAAGAAAACAGAATTACAAAACCAGCTATACTATAGATAGAAGAAATGTTGACAACACTAGTACCAATAGTATACAATATAATAGAGTAAGCAGTTATGTCTAAGAGTATGATTCCAGATCCAAGATATTTTAATGGAGACAAGATGAAATTTGAAGACTAGTGAAGGGAAATCTAATTATTCCTTAAGAGTAACAGTATCAGACATGCAAAGCCTGGATGCTAGCTTTTTTATTTAACTCCTATTTCTTTTTCTTTTCTTTATTTGGATTTAGAGTTAGGGTTAGAGTAATGTCATGATTACACTGTTACACATCAGTCATATCATATAACATGGTCACAGTAATGGTCACAAGTCATGAGGTCACAGAGAAGATTATAGAAGGTTCTAGAAAGATGATATTATATAATATATACAACATATATTGACCTTAAGACAAATATATGGTCATTTAGGATAGGCTAGAGAAGTAGTAGCACAGACCATGATAGTTTAGTATATAAGGTAGACAATCTTGTACAGAGTTCTCTATTGAGCTCTCTTGTATTAACTCTAATATAAGGTTCTTCCTATTGACCCACTCCGAGATCTTTGAGTTGTAACATTAGAACTCAATTCTCTTTCTTAGTACTGCCCATCTCTCTACTTACTCTCTTATTATCCTTGACTAAAGACAACATGCACAAAGTCAAGAAGAGCAGCTAGACTCTAGACTTAAGAGATATACTAGCTAGGAGGGAGAATTCTGGTTGTTTAGTTATACCAAAGCCCACTGGTGCAAAGAGACATATTACCTTGTGTGAATATACTAGTGTAGAAATTTCATATAGAAGCCTCATGCTACAGTGTCCTCTTATGGCCTATACATGCAAAGAGACAGTAGAGTCTTCTATAAGTCTTATCTAGTGTAGACATTCCCTCCTTAAGGATATTAGATAGGAATTCATTAGAGCAGTAATTAGTAGTTAGGTAGTTGGTAGACAGGATAAAGTAAACAAAAAGAGTACTACTAGCTCTTATAGAGAAAAAACATTGAATTCAGAATATAAATCAGGAAGTGAGTCTAACACAGAATATACACTCTCTGAATAGCAGTCATCACCACCCACTCTACCATCTCCATCACTTTTATCATTATTATTACCAATACCAATACCACCACCACCATACACCATGAGCCAATGTGGCTCAATCAATTTTGAGCATTTAGCTCAACAATAATAGAAGCAGCTTGCAATACTGTAGAAGAGACTAGGAAGAGGAGCAGCAACAATGAGCACAGAAGTGGCAAGGCTACAAGTGTTTAACAGGACCTCATTAAAGATCTCAGGTTTCATTATGGTATGCAGATTATATATTAGAATGAAAATAAGGGGAGCAGTAGTAGAAGAGCAGATTTAATAGATATTGTCATATATACAGGGAGGATTGGCAAATATCTAGAAAAAAAACATGTTGGAAGACTTGGAAGGAGGATTATTAGAATATGAGAACATTAGGGAGTTTTTGACAGATATAAGGAAAGAATTTGGGAGAAAAGATGAAAAATCAGCAAAAGTGACAGAATTAAGAAGACTAGAGCAAGGAAGCAGAACAATGGAAGAATTTATATAAGAGTTTAGAAGAGTGGCTAAAGAAAGTAGATATGAAAGAAGACTTTTAGTAAAAGAATTCAAGAAAGAGATTAACATTACTATATGCCAGAGGCTCATGAAGTCAGAACAGTAGCCAGACTCAATCAAGCAATGTGTTGTAGCAACCACTTGTCACTCAAGGACAAATGATCTCACAACAAGCAAAGCTCTCCAATGGGCTATCAAGTAAAGAGTGGGGGAATTACAAGAGAACTCGACAAGGAGCTCTCACTGTATTGCTTCTCTATATATACTACTACATTGTGGTCCATGCTACAACAATGTGTTTACCTCATGTCCATCCACCATACTTCTACCTCATGTCCTATTACTCATCTACATGTGTTTTCCTTAAGGCCACCATGCTTCCTACATGTGCCCTGATATCATACCTTTAATCTCTGCTATACATGTGCACACTATGTGTACACCATGAGGAACTCATGTTCCTTGACATCATCCCTAACCCTAACTCCTTCTAGACTCTATCACATAACTTCTAAGTCACATGCCTATCTCCTATCTCTCTTCTGTTGTAGACTAATAATATACTACTGTCCTATTTCTGTCCACTAACCCTAACCCTAAAGTCTGTCCACACTCTTGTACTATAACACAATAGTATAATAGAGCAATTGGACTAGATAGGAATTAAAAAAAGAACAAGAGAAAAGAAGAGAGATTAAGAGATAATGGGATAATGGGGCACCAGCTCTAAAGTTGAAGAATGCAGAGACACATAAACAACAAATGCCACAGCCTGAAGTTTGGCCTAAAAGACAGAAGATATCTTAATAGCAGATTCCAGCAGAATCTGCTCTGATGGAAGGAGTGAAGAGAACAAATACAGTGATGGTGCACCCTAATCAGAGGGTATAGTTCACTCAATGCAACCCATATGCCATAGATATGGATTGAGAAAATAGAAAGTATTATAACTACAAGAGATTTAGACTTATAGCTAGGAATTGTAGAAATAGAGGGATAGGGAACAGAATTGGGGAGGGAAGAAGACTGGAATATAGACAAAATAATGGACAGAGGTTAATGATTGAAGAAGGAAATAGATAAAGTAATTTAAATGGGGACAAAGATCTGATAGTCTTTGATTAGGTCTCAGTAGTAGTAATAAGTTTTCAATGCTTACAAGAGCAACAGATAATACATCTTGCTGCAACCTAGATAATGAGGGTATGCTAAGAGAAGTTACAGTAAAGATAGGACTAGAGAGAATTGATATACAAGAAGGGATAATGGTAAAAGTATTGCTGAATAGTGGAGCAACAGAGTTAGTGATGAGTTCAGAGTTTGCAAGAAAACAAGGGTTCAAACTGAAGAAGATAGAAAGACCAATCTATGTAGGAGATATAGATGGAACTTTTAACAAAGAGGAACTAATAGAAAATATGGTGGAAGTAAATATTTATTATCAAGGACATAGAGAGAGAATAGAGATAGATGTGATAGAAGGACAAAAGTAGAACATAATTTTGGGAATGCTATGGCTAGCTTGCCACAATCCTGAAATTGACTGGAGAATAAGAGAAGTAAAGATGACTAGATATCTAGAAGAATGTAGAAAGCAGTAGAGACCAAAGCAGGAAAAGCCAGGGTGGCAGAAGCAGAAAAAAGAAAAAAGAAAGGAAGAATCAGGAAGGAAACAGGAAGAAAGAAAAGAAAAACAGAAGAAGGAAAAGAAAAAACCAAAGAAGAAACAAAGAATAAAAGTAAGGAAAGTAGTAAAAGAATGGAAAATATGGGATGAGGAAGAGAAAGCAGCAAAATCAGAGAAAGAGGCTAAAAGGTTGGTTCCAGCAAAATTCTATAAGTGGATTCATATTTTCAGCAAGAAGGCAAGTAAACAGATATCCACAAAAAAGCTATAGAATCACACAATAGATATGAAGGAGAGTATCACAAATGAGCTACTTACTGGTTGTGATGCTTGAACTTAATAGTGTTTCAGAGGTTCAGTATAAGGAAATAATAATAATAGATGATAAGTAGTATCAACAGAAATAATTAATATTATTAATATTGTTCAGTCTGAGGTCTAATTCTTAGACACAGAAGTATATATACAAAAAAGTGATGGTCTGTGTGCAAGCTGTTTCTATCACATGATCAAAACTCATACCTGATGGGAGCTGTCATCTGTCATAGCAGCTGTCAGGCTAATTTTAGAAGGTAACTAATTATATTACTACATTGATATGCTTGTATCTCTATTAATACTTATTGTTATGAGATATACCATATATCATTGGAAATGGTTTAATAAGTACTTTCCAATGCAAGTTTGATTATGCAAATCCATCTAGCTGTTCATGAGATATTAGCAAACAAAGCTTTCATAGTTACTGATGACCTGATATCTCAGTTGTTTATTATTACTTCTGTACATCCCACATATGTGCAAATAGCTCTTATTTGGGACTTTACAGTACAACTTAGTTTGTGAAAATTAGTCCACTAGTTGTGAAAATATAAGCTGAATGAAGTTTGTGACAGAGAAATTTGTACCAAGAAAGAAGAAGGTGTATCTATTGTCAAGGGAAGAACAGGAGGAGGTATGTAAGTTCACATCTGAACAATTGAGAAAAGAGTACATTAGACCCTCAAAATCACCTCAAACAGCACCAGTGTTTTTGTAGGAAAAAAGAATAGGAAGAAATATATAGTTCAGGACTATAGATACTTAAATGAATAGACTGTAAAAAATAATTATACTTTACCTCTTATTTCAGATATTGTAGAAAATATTGGTACTAAAAAATTGTTTACAAAAATAGACTTATGATAAGGATATAATAATGTATGGATAAAAGAAGGAGACAAGTAAAAGATGGCATTTACTATACCAGAGGGGTCATTCAAGCCAACAGTAATGTTCTTTGGACTTGCCAATTTTCTGACAATGTTTCAGACCATGATGAACAAAATCTTGTGGAATCTCATCAACACTGAGAAAGTAGCAAGTTTTATTAACCATATAATTATTAGAACAGAGACAGAGAAAGAACATAAGGAGCTAGTGGAAGAAGTAGTAAGAAGGTTAGTAGAGAATAATTTGTATGTAAAGCCAGAGAAGTGTAAGTAAAAGGTGAGGAAAGTTGGATTTTTGGAAGTAATAATAGGACTAGATGGAATCAAGATGGAAAAAGACAAGGTGAAGGAGGTTCTAGATTGGCCAATATCAAAGTATGTCAAGGATGTACAGAAATTCTTAGGATTAGCAAACTACTACTACTAATTTATCAAAGATTTCACATCTATAGTCAGACCATTACACAATATGGTCAAAGAGGATCAGAAGTGGAAATAAACAGAAAGGCAAGAGAAGACATTTGGGGAGCTGAAGGAGAAATTCACAAAAAAACCAGTATTAGCAGCACTGGATTTAGATTAAAAAATGAAGATGGAAGTAAATGCATCAGATTATACTACAGAAGGAGTGTTGTCTATAGAGTACAAAGATGGAAAGTGGCAACTAGTAGCTTTTCTCTCAAAATCTTTAAATGAGACTGAGAAAAACTATGAGATTCATAATAAAGAAATGTTGGCAGTGATAAGAGGATTGGAAAACTGGAGACATCTACTAGCAGGTGCAAAATATAAGTCCAAGATCTAAACAGACCATAAGAATTTATAATATTTCATGAAAGTGCAAAAGTTAAATCAGAGACAAGCTTATTGGATATTATATTTGTCAAGATTTGACTTCACCTTGAAATATGTACCAGACACAAAAATGAGTAAGGCAGATAGGCTCAGTAAATAACTAGATTGGAAAGTAGATACAAAAAAGAACAACAAGAATCAAGTATTTATAAAGGACTGTTGGCTGTATAGTTTACATGAAATAGTAATAGAAGAACCTGAAGTAGAAATAGTAAAAAAAGATAAGAAAAGGCTAGGGGCAAGGATAAAAAAATAGTTAAAGTAGTAGAGGAGATAAAGAAGGCAGAGGTAAAAATGTTGCAAGGAGAAAAGTGGCAGGTAGAAGGAGACTTGGTATTGAAAAAGGGAAAAGTATATGTGCTGAAAGATGAGATGTTGAGAACAGAGATAATCCAGTTACACCATGATATACCAGTAGCTGGACATAGAGGAAAGTGAAAGATGATAGAGCTGATGACAAGAAATTATTAGTGGCTGGGAGTGATAAGAGATGTAGAAAGATATATAGAGGGCTATGATATATGTCAGAGGATAATGAACAGGAAAGTTAAAGTTGAGTAAGGTTTCAGAGAAACCATAGACATACCTAATAGTGAATTTTATCACTCAGTTACTATTAGTAGCTGGGAAAGATATGATCCTAGTAGTCTATGATATGTTGTCTAAGATAATGTATTTTGTGACAACTACAGAAAAAATGTCAGTGGAATAATTAGCAAGATTGTTCAGAGATAATGTGTGAAAGTTGTATGGATTACCAAAAAGTATTGTATTAGATAGAGGACTACAGTTTGCAGCAGAAATGACAAAGGAGTTGAACTATATATTCAAGAGTTAGAACAGTACTTAAGGTTCTTTGTAGATCATAAACAAAAGGATTGGCCAGAATAGCTAGTATTAGCAGAGTTTGCAATTAACAATAAAACAAACTCAACAACCAAAATGTCTTTGTTCATAGCAAATTATAAAAGAGAGTTGAGAATAAACATGGACTTAAGGAAAAAAGAAAAGATAGAGAAGATAACAGAATTTGCGGAAAGAATGAGAAAAGTACAAAAAGAGGCTGGGATAGTGGTACAGAAAGGGATGAAATAACAAGTAGATAGAGGAAAGAAGGAAACAGAGGTATAAAAGATAAGAGACTAGGTTATGTTGAGTACAAAAGACTTGATGTTCAAAGAAAGACTAGCAAGGAAATTAGTAAATTGATATGTCAGTTTATATATCATCAAGGAGATAATTTCTACCAATGCAGTCAAGTTATAACTGCCAACTTCAATAAGAATTCATCTGGTAGTGAATGTTAGTCAGGTAGTACAATACAAGAATCAGATAAGAAGGCAAAGAAAAGAGGAAGTTAAACTAATAGAGATAAAAGAAGTTAAAGAATAGGAAGTGAAAAGAATTTTGAATAAAAGAAAAGTAAGAGGGGTGATAAAGTATTTAGTGCAATGGAAGAGGTTTATAACAAAGCATAATAGTTAGGAAAAGGAGAAGAATTTGGAAAATGCAAAGAAATTAGTAGCAGAGTTTGAGAGAAGAATGAACACAGAAGTAAGAAGACAAGAGAAGTTGGATTTGGTAGGAAAAAAGGACTTTAAGAGAGCAGAACTATATACAGCAAAAATATTATATAGATGGAATAATAGAAATTTTAAGAACAAATATTTAAAGAAGTTGGAGAGAAGTTGAAAAAAATAAAAGAGAGAAGATAAGACAAGAAGGAAGGATGAACCAACAAGTTCCTCCAGGAGTAGTAACCTTGAAGGAGGAGTAATGTCAGACATGCAAAGCTTGAACACTAGCTTTTTTATTTAACTCTCTTTTCTTTTTCTTTTCTTTATTTAAATTTAGGGTTAGGGTTAGAGTGACATCATGATCACACTGTCACACATCAGTCACATTAGATGACATAGTCACAGTAATTGTCACAAGTCACAAGGTCACAGAGAAAAATGTAGAAGATTCTAGAAGAATGATATTATATAATGTGTACAACATATATTGACCTTAAGGCAAATATATGGTCATTTAGAATAGGCTAGAAAAGTAGTAGCATGAACTATGGTAGTTGAGTATATAAGATAAACAATCTTGTACAGAGTTCTCTATTAAGTTCTCTTATGTTATCTAATATAAGGTTTACTCTCTTTGACTTACTCTAAGATCTTTGAGTTATAACACTATAAGTGTGATAAAGCAGGATATTTAGCAAAATATTGCAGATCAAAACAGAAGATAAAGAACAGAAGCATTTAGAAAAAATCAGATAAAGAGAATAATAATAAGTAAAAGAGTTTCATTGAAGATTTGAAGTAGACATGGTACAACAAACTTCTGTACATAATAATTCCCAAAATCAATATATTATTCCAAACCAACAAGATAACAAAGAAAGGGAGCTAAATGTGTAAACAAATATCAAGACATTAAATGAAAAAGAATTACAGTTAAAAGCACTAAAAGATTCTAGTTGCACTCATACTAAAATCAACAAACAATTAGTAAAGAACAAAAGGATCAAGATAGAACCAATAGACAAGTTATTTGAGGTATTCAACATAGATAGAACTAAGAATAGAGAAGTTATAAGATTTGTACTACTGAAATTAAAGATTAATAAACATAAAAAATACATTAACATAGCAGTCATGAATTTAAATAATATGGACATATTTTTAGAATATGACTAGTTGATCAAACATAATCCAGAAGTAAATTATATAAGAACCAAAAAATCACAGCCAATAGACAATCAAGAGAAAGAATAATAGAAAATAGAAAAAAATTCAAAAAGTTACTAAAAAAACAAAAATAGGACCATGAAATTAACTTAATAGAAGACATGCTAAAGAAACTAAATACAAAGACCTATACAATGATGATTAAGAAGGACAAAGTATTAAACCAATAGTTAGATAAACAACTCAAGACAGAATTAATAGTTGAATCAAGTTCAAGATATGTGACACTATGTTTCTACATTCCAAAAAAGAACAAATCACTACAGTTAGTACAAGACTACAGAAAACTAAACCAATACACAATAAAGAACAAAATGCCACTATTCTTAATTGGAAAAGTAATTGACAAGCTCAAGAATGTAAAATACTTTAACAAATTGAATCTTACCTAGAATTACAACAATGTATAAATCAAAGAAGGAGACAAATGAAGAACAGCCTTTTTAACAAACAAAAAATTATCCAAACCTAAAGTGATATACTTTGTATTATGCAATCCATCAGGAATATTCCAGAGAATAATGAACAGTATCTTCAGAAAGTTACTATATAAAAGAGTACAAGCAAAATATATAAACAACTTTGTAATACCTACCAAAACTAAAAAAAACTCAAAGAATGGACAATTTGTTTTAAAAATAGCAAAAAACATAATCTCTGTTTCAATCAGTCAAAATACAACTTTAATGTAGAAGAAATACCTATCTTAGGAGTAGTAGTTAGATGAGGAGAAGTTTAAGTGGAAAATGACAAAATCAAGGCAGTCAAAGAATAAACAACTCTCACCAAAATAAAGGAAGTGGAAAGCTTCTTGAGGTTTGCAAATTTCTATTAATGATTCATTAAGAACTTCAGTTATATAGCAAAATCTCTTAACAAACTCAAAGAAAAGAAAGAGTGAAAATGGGAGAACAAATACCAAAAAGCAATCAAAGAGTTAAAAGACAAAATTACAAGTCAACCAGTACTTGCTCTTTCAAAAAAAGAAGAAAAATTCAGAATAGAAACAGATGCTTCAGGACATGCAATAGGAGGAGTATTATTTTAAGAGCAAGAAGAAAAATGAAACCCCATCACATTCTTATCAAGAACAATACAATTAGCTAAAAGAAATTATGAGATATATAAGAAAGAATTACTTGTCATAGTGGAGGCTCTTACAAAGTAAAGACAATATCTACTAGATGCCATAGAGAAATTTGAAGTCTAAATAGATCACAAAAATCTCAAATATCTCAGAGAACCACACAAACTCAATAATCAACAAGCAAGATAGTATTTAAAACTATAAGACTACAACTTTATACTATAATATATCCCAGAAAAAACAAATATGAAAGTAGACATACTATTCAGAAAGGATCAAGTAGACATAATGGAAGACAATAAGTATCAGAATTAAAGACAGTGAACTCTATTTTTTGTTTTCTATTTTATTTCTCTTTTACTTTTACTTTTTCCTTTATTTTAGAGTTCAAGGTTAGTATGATGTTACAGGTCACTGTCACATCACGTGACTTGGGTATCACAAATCACATGACACATAGAATATTGTAGAAAAATTTAGAAAGAATAATGTCAAATAGTATATATAATATATATTAACCTTAAGGAAAATACATAGTCATTTAGGACAGGCTTAAGTAGTAGAGCACAGACTATTAGGTTTTAATATATAAGGTAGATGATTTTGTACAAAACTCTTTATTAAGTTCTCTTGTATTAACCTCAATATAAGGTTCTATTTATTGATCTACTTTAAGATCTTTAAGTTATAATAATAAGAATATCAAATTACTCAAAGATGAACTATGGATAAAAAGAATTAGCATGGAAGCAGAAGTAATAGTAATCAGAGGAAACTAAGTAGTAGAAAAAACCACATTATTAGAAGAAATCAAACAAGAGAATAGAAAGTCTAAAAGGAATTGAAAAAGAATAACAGACAAGTATAGGAGAATAATGGAATAGTCTATATAGATGGAAAGATCTATATATCAAATAGCCAAAAAATATAAGAGCAAATTCCACAAGAAAACTATAATCCAGTAGATATAAAATATCTAGGACAGCAAAGAATGCTTGAGTTGATCAAGAGAAACTATTGGTGGCCAAGAATAAAAGAAGATATCAAGAAATATATTTAACAATATACAAAATACCAACAAAACAAAGTACAACACATGAAGAAAGTGGGAGAATTTCATCTATTAGAAATACTAAAAGAACTATAGCAAGAAATTTATTGGACCACTTCCAAAATCAAATAAAAAAGATGCTATAGTAGTTATAGTAGATCAATTTACAAAGATGATTAGACTCAAAGTGACAACTATAGTAGTATCATCAGGAAACATTACCAAAATCTATTAAGATGAAATTTGGAAATTATACAAAGCACCACAAAAGGTTCTTAATGATAGAAAACCTCAATTTATATCAAAATTCATAGAGAATATAATAAAAGTATTAAGAACTAAAAGAATATTGTCTATAGTATACTATTCTTAAACAGATAGTCAAACAGAACAAATTAATTAGGAAGTTAAAGCATTTCTACAACATTATCAACAAGACAATTGAACAGAATGGTTATCAGTGACAGAATTCCAATACAACAATAAGAAACATATGGCAACAGAACACACTCTATTGAAGTTGAAGGGCTACAAATGAGTTGGAAAACAGCAAAGAAGTTAATAGAAATAGCAAAAAAAGCCATAAAGAGACAATTTGACAAGAAAAGATAAAACATACAAGAATTGAAAGAAGAATAAAATGTGTGGCTAGAAGCCAAAAATATTTAGTTAAATTAACCCTTAAAGTTAGACTAAAAAAGATATGGTCCTTTTAGAATCTCAAAAAATATTGAACAAAAAGCATTTCAGCTAAAACTACTAGAAGGATAGGCCATTCATAATATGTTTAATGAAGATCTGCTAACATGATGTAGAAAACTATAATTCAAGAGATAACACATGGATCTAGTACCACTACCAGAGATTATTAATGAAGAAGAAGAATATAAAGTAAAAGAAGTATAAAATCACAGAAAACAAGAATGTAACATGCAATTCTTGGTATATTAGAAAGAATATAGAAATAAACATAACCAATAGATTTCTAAAACAGAGTTACCACATGCCAGAGAAGTGATTGAAGACTATTGTACAAGGATTTTGAGTTGAAACCTATAAAAAAGGTGGGTAAAACCTCAATTAAAAATCTACTCAAATAACTCAGTAATTTATCACTGCACCTACCTTCCCCAATCCCTACATTACTTATAATGTCAATAATATGGACCTTATCTTAATCCTAAACTAAGAGAAAAAGGATTGGACAAAGAAGTATCATCATATAATTTAAGGATTAGAAAGAATAGCCAATATCCAGTTGCAAATTCAGAATGTAGTCAAATTAGCCAATGCAGCAAATATCAAACCTACAAGCTAGTAACTTTCATAAGAAACAAATTGAAGATATATAGCATAACAGATAATCTATGAAATATTATATATGAAGACATAGAGAAATAAGTATTAAAACTGAAAGTGGTGGACTTAACTTTTTCTTATTCTCTTTCTCATTTTTTATTTTTCTTTTGATTTTCTTTTCCATTTTCTATTTTTGGAACTAGTATTAGAGTTAAAGTGATGAGATCATGTAGTCACAAGTCTATCACAAATAAGATACTCACTAGTTGTGATACTTGAACTTAATGGTGTTTCAGAAGTTCAGTATAAGGATGTGATGATGATAGATAATGGAAAGTATCAATAAGAATAATTGACATTGTTAAGTCTGAGGTCTAGCCCTCAGACACAGAAGTATATATACAAAAGAGTGATAGTCTATACATAAGCTGTTGCTATCACATGATCAAAACTCATACCTGATGGGAGCTGTCATCTGTCATAACAGCTGTCAGGCTAATTTTAAAAGGTAACTAATTATATCACTATATTGATATGCTTGTATCTCTACCAATACTTATTGCTTTGAGACACATCATATATCATTGGAAGCGAATTGATGAGCACTTTCCAACGCAAGTTCAATTGTACTAATCCGCTTAGCCATTCATGAGATATTAGCAGACAAATCTTTTATAGCTACTGATGGCCTAATATCTCAGTTATTTGTTGTTGCTTTTGTACATCCCACATATGTGCAGATAGCCCTCATTTGGGGCTTTCCAGCATAACTTATTTTGTGAAAATCAGTCTACTTGTTGTGGAGATACAAGTTGAATGAAGTTTGTGACACAAGTCACATAATTTATAGAAGAACATAGAAGGTTCTGGAAGAATGAGGTCATATAGCATGTGCAACACATGGCTGTTTAGAATAGGATAGAAGTAGCTAGCATATGTTATAGGACACTTTGAATACTAATAATTTTTATTTTCTTTCTTTTATTTTTTTCTAATCTTATATGGATTTGTTTTTCTTTTCTTTTTCTTTTTCTTTTTCTTTTGGATAATGAAGAGGCATGTGACACTGCAGTCACATGACATATCACATGATGTAACATCATAGGCCTAGAACATGATAAAAGAATTTGGAAGATAATGTCAGGGTACACGTATATAACATGGTGGCCTTCAGTAAGACATATGATGGATATAAGGATGAACCATAGACATGAGGGCAGGTTTAATTATTGTTAGCACAGACCACATGTAAAACATATATATAAAACTCTAATTTAGCAGAGACTCCTTGTTGAGTTCTCTTGTGAACTTCCCACATTATATCTACTTAAGAGATTTACTTGCTGTGTAGTCATTGGTCTTTGTGACTAGTGGTTGCCACAACAGCATGGACCATATAAATTGAGTATATAATATAGACTATCTTGCACAGAATTCTCCATTGAGTTTTCTTGTGTTAACCCAATATAAGGTTTATTTACTTGTCCAATGCTAAGGACTTGAGTTTGTAACAATAAGCACATCACATTCAATTATTATTGGCAGATGAATTAGATTGATACAAATAAAAAGAAAATGAATAAATTGAAAGACACATACAATAAATACAAGAAACATATAAAGAAACAT
This sequence comes from Leucocoprinus gongylophorus, assembly GCA_022457215.2. NCBI lineage: Eukaryota > Fungi > Basidiomycota > Agaricomycetes > Agaricales > Agaricaceae > Leucocoprinus > Leucocoprinus gongylophorus. The sequence goes on from JAJOHK020000111.1 coordinate 39,742, forward strand.
TTGAAGAAGATTCTTGACCAATAGATATTAATAAAGAAAAACAAGGAAAGAGTATTATTCAAGATAAGAATATGCTTTTATACAAACTATACAATATATTCTTAGAAAACAATCAATCAAAGACACCTAAACTAGTTTTTATACAAGATAAGATTATATACCTAGAGAAGGCTATTAAAACATTACAATCACTAGTAAATACAACTCCATTCTATCCACCACCACACTATAAAATACTTCAATGAGATAGAAAACAAGATGAGCAATATTAAAAAGAAATCACTATTAAATTCATCAAACAAAAATATAATACAGATCTCAACAAATAAGGATTTCCAATTGAAATGTATATAGGAGATCACTATATGAACTCTTTTTCATTTATCTGCTGCACCTTGTGGTATCTTTATATATGATCAGTTAGTACCTCATATAGTAGTGAAGGATTCCTCATGTTTCCCTCATTGTTCTTTTATTTATAATGTATATATTCCTCATAGTTGATAGATATATATAGCTGTAAATACTCTCTTGTATCCTCACACTTTACCAATTGATCCATTTTCCACTCTTACTCAAGTTTTTGCCTAAGTTACAACCTAAGCCAAGTCTAAGAACATAACACAAGTTCATCATTTACAACTCTGACATTATGCTAACTGATACAAAATGACTTTTTTATTCTTATACTTGGATTTAGGTTGTAACAAAGCATATGTTATATATATTAAACGAGTTCACACCTTGTTATCTGAGACCTAATAATAAGCTCTTAAAAGTCCAATTAACAACTTGTATTATTTAAGTATACAGAATACAGAAGTTAGAATGATCTTTAGCTTCAGCTTATATACTATATCTCTACTAGTCATATAGGTCACATATTTTAGAAGAGGTACTCAAGATATATTAGTAGACAAGTCTACTAGAAGATAAAAGATATGTTATTACTAATACTGAAATATAGTGATATTTTTAGTCAACTTTCAAAATAAAACTTTTTACAATGTAACTACCAACTTATATACTAAATATGCTATCTAGGATAGTTATCTAGGAGTAAAGACTATTAAGCAAGTTTTGAATAATCCTTAAATATCTAAAATAGAGATATATGGAGTTGACAAGAGTCTAGCAAGAATATCTGAAATAGAATAAAGACTGATCTACAATAGAAGGAGTGTCAGAGTTAAAGATAGTAAACTTTATTTTTCTTTTATTTCTTCTCATTTTTCTTTTTCTTTTTCATTTATTTTAAACTTAGGGTTAAAGTTAGTATAATAACTATCAAAACTATTATATACTATGACAAGATATCTGTGACAACCTTTACTCTTAGAGCTCAAATTGTACTTAGACAAAGACTTGAGATGTGAAGAGGGATGATGTATAAGAGTTAATTGGTAAAGCATAAGAATATAGTATAGTATCTATGCTATATATATATACTAGCTATAAAGAAACAATATGAAGTCCATGAAGTAAATGAGTCATAGAACATGAGAATCCAGCAAGATTGTTACACCTACTATATGAGGCACTAACTGAGATAATTACAGCATAGCCAATCATATCATCATTACTCTTGACCCTAGTCCTTGCCTTAGCCAGAAGGTATCAATCATAACAATATCATATATTAGTCATATATATCATAGTCATAGTTATATAATCATGTAATATATAAAAGGATGTAGAAGGTTCTAGAACAATAATATTATATAATGTGTTTTATATATGTTAATCTTATAAATAACATGTGGCCTTTATGATAGATGAGTTGGAAAGTATTATTTATATGTTGGAATGAATGTTATAACTTAAGATTATATGTTAGGTCAAAAGAAGAAACTTGTATTGTTATACACAAAAGAACTTAGTAAGGTTCTTATGACAAGTGTGTCTACTTTATGTATCTCTAGTGCATGGTTTGTACACACCTACATCTAGCCTATTCTAAATATTATAAGTCTATATAGATAAGATTATCATATCCTTTATAATATATGACATCATTCTTCTATGTCATATAACATCATGACTATGACTGTGACTGGCATGATGGTTATCACACCCTATCATATTATACTGTCTCTTCTAAGTTCAGAGTAAAAGATAAAGAAAGAAGAAAAGAAAAATAGGAAAATTTGAGTAAAAAAATAGAAAAGTCTCTAAATAAAAAACTAGAACTAGAACAGAACAAGTCCACTGTCTTTGATTCTGACAATAAATGTAACCAGATCAGAATGTGATATTGGATAGTATTTGTGACTAAAGTCTAGATAAAGTGATTGGTCCTCTTACAATTTATCTTCTCTTCTACTTAAGTCTTTATCTAGTTTGTAGCCTGAGCTTAGCTTCAAATCATACCAAAAGTAGTACAAAGAAATTTTCAAGAATAGTTTTACATATTTACAATTTGAATGTCTGTCTATTATCAAAAAAATTAAAAAAAGAGACAACAAACTATCAACAAACTATTTTTCTTACTAAATAATGGCAAATATACTACCAGTTAGATATACTCCATACAATCTCATTGAAATCAGTGTAGACTTAGTTGGCTTGCAACTACA